>CM012438.1:9229877-9530259 GCA_003999625.1 Oryzias javanicus
TCGTTGGTCATTTTTGTTTTAGAAATCTACTTGATAATCATCTGAATGTTAAACTATCATCTATTTCTAACCTGATATTTGACTCCACTGGTTCATTGAACTCTCTCAGATTCACGGTTCCTCAGTTTAATGACAGGATCTAATCTGTGAATCGATCATAGCTGCTCTATAAAAACTATTTTCTAGCAATGAAAATAAAAACTGAAAATGTTAGATTTTCATTACATTTGGGCTTTGAGCCGCACACAAGCACCAACTCAACTTCTGCTTCACTCGTCCGGGTCGTCCCCCCCCCCCTCCCCCGGTCTTCTCCTAAAAACAGTTGATTCTCATTCTCCTCGACCAGCAGGATCTCATTTCAATGCCAGGTGGATGTGTGGAAGAATACAAGGCGAGCTGCTCTCTGAGCTTCCAGGGACGCGGGTTAAGCATTCGCTGCTTTTTGAGAAGCTCTCGTCGACTGCTGCGAGTTTAGTTTGAGGCACGCGTCTCTGATTGAATCCGATTTGCCCGGCTATGCAGCAGCAGCAGCGGCAGCGGCAGCGGCGGCGGCGGCGTGTTCCAACAGAGACGCCACAATGTAAAATCAAACGGCGCTGACTGAAATTGAAGAGGCGTTCAGATTCAATCTGTGATTCAACCAACTTTTTTTTCTTATTTGATGACGAAGAAGGAATAATTATTTCCTTTCATAGCCCCTGAACATGAATACAATTCTCTTCATTGCGGCTGTAACTGCTGACGCGGTGCGATTTTTTCAGGCACGTTTACTGGAAGTGGAGCGGAACGCTAAGCAGACGCGGCCGTCTCTCGACCCCCCTCCGACTTTAATCACAGTAATGCAGCTTACGGAGCCTTAATGGGATTCACCGAGCCGGTCGGGTGTCACTCTGTGAATGACAAAACCTCTCCCGGCTCACGAGGACTCCTGGCAGTCAGGTAGCAGCGGAGGGGCGGCCATGAATGCAAAGCAGGAGGAACTGTTTTGATTTGCTCGATCATAATGTAACAATGTCATCGTCGAGACGCAACAGGTGCAAAAAAAAATAATAAAATGTGTATTTTTACTGTGTGAAATTGCCATTTTAATTGGCTTTGTATTTATTTATGAATAACACAAAGCTGGATCAATACGTGACAGACGGATATCTTACCGTAGGCGGAGTCAGCCGCAGACGCCTGGTTTCGTGTTGTCGCCAGCACATCAGCTGCACGGGTAGAAGCAAAAAAAGGAAAATGCTGAAATATATTTCAGATACTAAAAAAAATACAGGAACTGAAAGTTAAACCAGTTGAACTTCGACCAATCAGAGACTCAGTCAATACCTGGAAGGGCCGACCGTTTGAAAAATTGATCATGATGGTGAAATTAATAATTCCAGATTTTGCCAAATCAGAATGAAATTAAGCGAGATTTGAACCGCCTCAACATTTCACCATAAGACCATAAAAACACTGGTGTTGAGGCGCAACATCATAAACTTGAAGAACGTTCTTGAACGCACCAAACATGCCCAGACTTCTACCAACAGGAAATCTTCAGCTTCAAATCAGACCAGAAAAAAAAAAAAAGAGTATCTGACGATCCTTCAGGCTAAGGGGAGAAATTTAAGGAAATTCTTGGAAATAATATAGTTTTCCATTAATGTTACATCATTGGTAACAAGTAATACATGATATTATTAATAAAAAATGATAATATTAGCATTATTTATAATCACAGATCAGCAATTTTAACAATCTTGGTATCAAAATGTTCAGGACATCACTGTTTCTATTTTTAGTATTTATACTTTCTGAAATATTGAGCAAAATACCCCTCAAAGGAAATTAATAAAACTGTCTTCACATTTCTACATTTTAAGTAGATTAGCAACAAGTCTTTAAATATTATATAATATAGCAACTTTTTTTGGCAAACGTGTTATCTACTGGGAATTTTAGGCCGATTTACAATTTAGCTTCTATTTTAGCAACATGCTAACATTTTGATTAGTTTAGTTTACGGAGAAATTTTAGGCTATTTTGGAGTTTAGCTAGTAATTAAGTAACGAGCTAGCTTTTTGGCTAATTTGCTATCTACTAAGGCACACGTGTCAAAGTCAAGGCCCGGGGGCCGAATCCGGCCCTCCAGGTAATTATATCCGGCCCTTCAGATCATTTTATTTTATTGTTATTAGTGGCCCGCTGTTATCATGTGCTCATTTCTAACTTTTATAATTTTGACAAAATCTATTTTTATGGAGAATAAAAAATTGAAAGTTATTTAAGGTTTAAGTTGATTTATTCTGAAATAATATTCCTGCCTGTTTTTATTCATTGTTATGTTAAAAATGTATATTTTTACAGTTTTCCAAATTTTGTTTTAGTGTGTTCAAGACATTTTTTATCCTGTTTGGCCCGCGACTTAAGGTGTGTTTTGGATTTTGGCCCTCTGTGCGGTTGAGTATGACACCCCTGTACTAAGGTAAAAGGTAAAAAAAAAAAATCCTATTTAGAGAGATGCTAGTTTCTTTTTTATATTTTTGAAAAAAAAAAGACACAATTATTATTTATTAAATATAAAAAAAAAAAAATCAAATTTCTTAAGTAAATTGTCTCCTTCTTGGTTTTGATCATTAGACAACGACCCCTTAAAGGTTGTCGACCCCTGACCTAAATGAGCGCTATATTGGTGCTTTTCTGCCAATCAACGGGTGGCTACAGTGGCTCCGCCCCCAACTATTCTATTTTGTCCCATTTTTCAATGGATCTACAACTGATGGAAGTCTCCAAGAGGTACAAAAGCTCAAAATATTGGACCGGACCGCTCAGAGGAAAAGAGGCAAAAAGCTTCAGATAAATAATGAATGAATGAATGATGGATTTATTTTTCACTGTTTTTTAGTTCAATCCAGAATCTTTTGACAGAACGTTTAACCCAAAAATTAGTTCCAAATGTGGCACCAATTACAAGGGAACTAAACTGGTTTTCCAACAGAAAAGATATCAATAATTATTGTTAGAACTACTCTAGCAGAACTCACTGTTGTAGGAGAGAACGACAGTAAAAAATCCTCATTGAACAGATCTGTTCTTTAGAGTGCAGATGCTCCGAGTGATAGAAACACAAACAACTGCGTCATAAAAATAGCATCCTATTTCCAGAGCGTTAAAAAACAAAATCTGGTTTTGGGGCAAAAAGAATAAAGACTTCACCACAGATTAAGTCGTGGATCCTTAGGCAGATCCAAACAACTATGGAAGCAGTATTTATGCCTTCTGACACTGAAGCATCTCTGAGTTTCTCAGGCACAGCTGAAGGAATCAGTAATGAGGCGTCTTTGAGAGCTGCCTGCAGGACCTGACTGGGAATAATCAGAAGGAGACGATCTAGGGTAGATTTCAAAAGAACATTTCAACACTAACCTGAATGTTTTAGGCGTCAATCAGGAATCGGCTAATTTAATGATCCAACCAGTAGGGGTGTGCCAAAATATTGATATTGCGATATATCGCGATATTTAGTCCTACGGTTGATTCTCGATGGGTTTTCACCAAGTATCGATATTATATTTTCATTTGAAGAGGCTGTTGCGTCTGAGTCGCGGACCGGAACTAATGCGCAGTTACTTGTCGGACTTATTTTCCCGACGCACGGACCTCATTCAGGAAAAAACACCGGCAGGATTCTGACTCGGTATCGCGTGTATAAATCATGTCTACCTGTTCTCAATTATCATCCATCTGTTGAAGAGTCAGCCGGTAAGAAGTGAGTTTGTCTGAGCGCTAGAATGACCGCGATCGGTTATTTCCTGTTTGAACGAGACGCGTGCTTCGTAGCTGTTTGTGTGTACTTCAGGTACCGGTCGGAATTTTTGCGTTCATGCACTCTGATATTTACCCTGCTGGTGTACGGTGTAACTTTGTTAAATTTATGGTGTAAGGTTTTCAAATGAATGTAATAACTAATGTTAACTTAAAGTCATTTTTAGATTTAAAAAAAAAATGCAGATTTGATGTATGAACTTAAAAATAATGTAATTAAAATAAAGTACATGAATTCACGGTAAAATAGGGAAGTTGCTAGTTAATTGGAGAACTTAAAATTGTTTAAATTATTATAGATTAAAGTTGTTTATTGCTAATTTGTAATAGAATTCGAATTTTTAAATATATATAGCCATTATTATGAGTGTTTTACCTTTTTACCTGACTATTGACTGACCAAATGGAAAATAAATAAAGATTGGAGAAATAATCTCAAGTGACAGCCTTCAATTTTGAATGCTCAGCCCTTTTCAAATGTGGGAAAAGTACACAAAAAAATTATGTAACACTT
Organism: Oryzias javanicus; assembly: GCA_003999625.1. NCBI lineage: Eukaryota > Metazoa > Chordata > Actinopteri > Beloniformes > Adrianichthyidae > Oryzias > Oryzias javanicus. The sequence goes on from CM012438.1 coordinate 9,234,199, forward strand.
GACAGAGGCTGTAAAACGTTCTATTCATCATCCTTTGGTGTGACGTTCCTTTGGAGGTAGATAGCTGTCAGCAATTTGAATTAATTATTTTTTGTTCTGTTGCTAACAGTAATTCTGTGGCACTGCTGATCATGTTTACTATTGTTAACATGGAATTTTACAAATAATTCCGATTCAATTGGTGGTAAGTTATAGTATTAGTGATTTTAGGCAACATTAAACAAAAGTGTCTATAATTTGTTGCACAAAATAAGACATAAGTTGTTTATTATGATTGTGTTTAAGCTAAAATAAAATAAAATGAGGATATATTTCCCCCCAAAAAAGTGTTCTTCTATATAATATTAGTTATAAGAGAAGATTTTTACCAACTATCGCAGTTTCGCGATATTATCGATATCGTGAGCCATGTATCGCGTATCGTATCGTGAGGTACCCAGTGATTCCCAGCCCTAATAACCAGTACGCCGAAACTAAACCAGAGCTGCTATTCTACAGAGTTTGCATCAAAGCAAAGAAAGCTTCATCTTACAGTGACAGCTGCCGGAGTGGTTGCCCTCGATATCCTGCTCGAACCCGGCTCTGCGGAGAAAAACAAAAAGACGAAGATTAACCACCAGAGTAAAAGGCGGGACCGATACATGAAATGAAATGATTGCTTGGCACGCCGCCGATGAATGGCGGCCTTTGGAGGACCAGATAACACCTGAGGAGTTCGGTAAACAGCTCGACGCATTATTTTATTCTGAAGGAAAGGCTGAACAAGGAGGAAATAAAACAAACAGCAAGGAATAAAACGATTTTTCATGAAAGTCATTTGATTTTCCACACATATTTTCAACACATTTTTGATCATTTCATAACAAAAACAGATTCTATACCCATTTAAAATACAAATTTCCATAAAAATAACATAACTGTACAGAAAATAAAAATACAAATCTAAATTTTGCGTTATTTATGGTTTATGTTTGCCTCTATTACTAACAAAAATGGTGTATTTACAATCTGATCCTGTTAAAAATCTTAATAATTATTTAAGGGTTCTGATTTATGATTATTTCATTTACTCTCTAGAATAAGAGGGATAAAAGTGAGGAAATTATGAACGAAACAGCTGGTTGCTCTGAATAAAAGCGAGGCAGACTTCCATCATCTCTGGATCTATTTTCAAAGCATTAAGCTGTTTTTAGCCAAAAATCTGTCATTTTCTGGGACATAGTTTCTGAGAGTTCACTAGAAATCCAGCTCTGATTTGTGGGCGGGACTATTGGCTCAGAGCAAAACCCGCCCCCTTTTCCCTCCCATTGTCGAGAGCTCGGAGCAGAGAGCTTCTGGCCCCACCCAGTGTATTTATTACGTCACAAATATGCTCTTTCTCAAACATAATTTCTTCATCTGCTCCCGATTTACAATAATTTATACTAAGAAATGTAATTTTGAGCTTAAATTTTTCCTCCATCATCAAAAAAATGCCACCAAAAACACAATTTTAATCAGTAAGCAGTAGCTACGTTTCCATTGACTATAAAATTGTGAAAATTGGATTTGCGACAATAATTTTCCCATAGTAACAAAAATTTTGAAAAAAAACTCAAATTTTTTGAAAAAAGGTTTTTTCCACTTGGAGGAGGAGTTTTTGAGTCACATGACCAACAACCGAACACCACGTTTAGCAGCAGATTTCCAAATTTGCTTAATTTGCTTCCCATGCCTCAACGAGACGCCGACGTCTCCTTTGATAGATGATGATGAGCGCTAGTGCTGTGACTAAAATTTAAATGAATTTGTTGCAAATTAGGGCTGCCGCAAACGATTATTTTAATAGTCGACAAATTATAGATAATTCATTTTTACTTGCTGACTTATCGGGTCATGCGTAAACTGGATGTAAAACCCACATCTCAACCATTATTAACTTCAAATTGAAGTGTTTAAGCTATATTGCTAACTAAAAATACTTCCTGTGACATTGCTACTGACTCAGATTAGCACTTAAGTAATGACAATAGTAGGCGGGGCATTAGAAAGCATGTACTGTAGTTTTGAGATAAAAATCAAAAACCCCAAAACAACTAATTGACTATTAAATTAGTCGTTGACGATTTTCATAGTCGTGACTAATCGACTAACCGTGGCAGCTGTAAATCAAGCTACCATGTTTTTGAATGGGGTTGCCATGATTAATCGACTAATCGACGACTAATCTATTAGTCGATTAGTCATTACTTTAAATTATATGGAGTCGGAGTTTAGTAAAGTTGAACATTATAATGGCACTATGCTAGCTTTTTAGACTAATTTTGGTATTTATTAAGGTTTTTTAGGCTAATTTGGAGTTCAGCTAACATTTCAGCTGCATGCTAGCTGTTTTGGCTAATTTTATTTTTTTGTTTTTGTTTGTTTTTTAGGCTATTTTGGAGTTTAGCTAATATTTCAGCAACATGTAACCTATTTTAGCTAATTTTGGATTTTGTTTTCAGTTTTTTAGGCTAATTTGGAGTTTAGCTAATATCTCAGTTGCATGCTGGCTAATTTGGCTAATTTAGGCTTTTTTTTTTTTTTTTTAGGGTATTTTGGAGTTTAGCTAATATTTCAGCTACATGTTAGCTGTTTTGGCTAACTTAAGCTTATTTTATCAGTCTTGTAAGATAATTTGGGATTAAACTAACATTTTAGCTGGTCCTCAGCTTCAGCGTTATCAGATTTAGCATTTCTAGGATATCGACTTCAGTGTTTTTAGTTATCAATTTCAGCATCTTCAGCGGCCAAATTCATCTTGCAGCATTCACACTAGCATTGTGTGCTATATACCTAGTTTTTAGTTAGTTTAATGCTAATGATGGTTAAGATGTGAGATTTACATCTAGTGTGTGCATGACCCGAATAGTCGACTAATCTGAAAAAAATAATCGGTGATTAGTCGACCAATAAAATAATCGTTTGTGGCAGAACTATTTTTGAATAACTTATTGCTTGAGTTGGTTTTTTTTATTTGCGTACTTATGATTTAATGGAAACTGTGCAATTTTTTTACATTCCTAGAATTTTGATAATTTTTTTCTGCATATATGTAATGGAAGTGCAGCTACTGTGTTGTAATCCTGCTTGTTAAGCTTAAATATATGCATCTAAGTGAAACTTTAAATACTTTTAAAGGAGAAAAAAGAATGTTGACACACATTTTAAATAATTAAAGCCAGATCTTTAGTGTGTATTCATATAATATAAATACTTCACTGCATGATACAAAAATGTGCAGATATTTCCATTATTCAGATTATATTTTGCAAAAGTAAACCTAAAAGAATGAGATTTGCTTTATAGGTTTTAATTTACCCTCTTAGAAGTTTCATGACTGATCCTCCATTAAAAAAAAGAATATTTTGCAGGTTTTACAAACTATCAACAGGGAAGCTCTCGGTTCCCTGACGTTTCTGGAGAGGCCTAATTATTTTCACAGAAGGATTTCAGAGAATGAAAAAGTGTTTTTGTTTCTCTGAACGCGGCGGTTCGCATAAGACGCCGGATCACGCCGCGCTCTCAGGCTTATTTGTCTGGAACAATATGTTGACATTTCTTTTCAAATGATAGAGAAAAAAAGAACTGTTGTTCTGCAGAATGACCCTTTTCATTTCTTGATTTAGTGTTAATCGGCGTGCATTTGAAACGGTTTTCTTTGGCTCGTCTTTGGGGTTTTTTTCTCCTGTCTGTCTTCTCTATTATCTCAGTCATGCTGCATTCCTCTCGCCCTCGCTTTCCGTTTACACCTCAGCAGATGCAGGGGTGTGAAGCTGCAATCAGAAGTTTGGAACTGGATGGTCACGCTGACCACACGAGACTCGTGAACCAAATGTTGTGTTAAAAGAAAAGAGCTCAGTACGTCTGAACTGAATCCGGGTTTCTAGTGGCATAAGAACATGAATGAATCAACAAGAATGTAACCTTTTGAAGAAAAAAATGGGTAAAAATAAAACATGTCAAAGAGTTTAGATAAGTAAAAACTTATATCGGCCCAGCGACATGCATTCAAACAATCACTTCCAATGAAAAGTCGATATAAATGTGCATTTCTGGCTTCCACGTTCAAATATCTTGTGTCGTTTTCTGTTCAGTTTTTGCGAGTTAAGAGTTAAACCACTTGAAGTTTGATCAATCAGAGACTGGTAGTGAAGTTTGGGTCACTAAAAAATTCCACATTTTAATTCACGGATGTGCCAACCGTTTGAAAATTGGTCATTAGGGAGAAATTAATAACTGCCGTCAAGTCTTTCTCAGCTCGATTCTGATAAATGAAAGAAAAACCCTATATATATATATATATATATATATATACTAGTGCCGCCACAAACGATTATTTTATTAATCAACTAATCAACGATTATTTTTTTCCAATTAGTCGACTAATCGGGTCGTGCACGAAGTAAACGTAAAGATGCTGAAGGTACTAACCAGCTAAAATATTAGTTAAATGAAAAATTAGCCTAAAAAAATAAAAGAGCCAAAGTTAGCCAAAATAGCTGAAATATTAGCTAAACTCCAAATTAGCCTAAAAAAACAGAAAAATCTCAAATTAGCCAAAACAGCTAGCATATAACTGAAATATAAGCTAAACTCAAAAATAGTCTAAAAAACAAAAAAGCTGAAGTTAGCCTAAACAGCTAGCATGTAGATTAAATATTAGCTAAACTCCAAAATAGCCTAAAAACCTTAATAAATACCAAAATAGTCCAAAAAGTTAGCAGAATACTGTCATAACTTTCAACTTTACTACACTCTGACTTCATATAATATAAAGTAACGACTAATCGACTATTAAATTAGTCGTTGACTATTTTAATAGTCGACTAGTCATCAATTAGTCGACTAATCGTGGCAGCCCTACTTTATACGTGTCGTACTACTTTATACTACTTTACACATTAGATCCATCAGATCTAAGTATGAGGTTGGATATCTATACATATAATGACAAAGCAGTGTCTTAAGAACAAAAGGATGCCAAGTCTTTTAATGGAAATAAAAGTTTTCAGTCTACAGAGGCTCAATTGTGTAGACACCATCAAATCAGAGTGAAATGAAGATGTGGCAGGATAGTCCATTTTCTCCAAAACTTCATTTCTGCAACTGAAAATGCTTTTCAGTATCTTGTGTGCCCCCCACGAGCTTGTATACATTCTTGACTAATGAGACGAGGAATGGTGTCTTGTGGCGTTTCCTCCCAGATCTGTGTGAGGGCATCCCTGAGCTGGGGCTCAGGGACCTGAGGCCACCTTCATGAAGTCTGTTCCTGATTGTTTGGGTAGAGACATTCACACCAGTGGCCCTCTAGAGCTCATTCTGTAGGGCACGAGCAGTGCTCAGCCTGTTCCTCCTTGCACAAAGGAGCAGGTATGGGTCCTGCTGAGGGGTTGAGGACCTTCTACGGCCCTGTCCAGCTCTCCCAGAATAACCAGCAGTCTCCTGAAATCTCCTCCATGTTCTGGAGATTGTGCTGGGAGACACATTAAACCTTCTTGATGTTCCATCTTGGAGAAGTTGGACAACTTCTGTAGGGTTAAGGAATCTCCTCATACTGCCAAAATCAGCACGAGTGGAAAACCAGCCAAAAAAAGATCCAGAGGGAGAAACTTGAAATGACCTCCACATGTAACAGCAGTCCTGTTTGGAGGGTTTTCTAATTGTTGTCACTGAAGTGCACCTGTTGTTAATTCATGAACACCAATACAGCTGAAATTGATGAACGAGGCCCTCAGCTGCTGAACCAACAAGAACATTATCAGACAGGTTTAATCAATTCATGCCCAATAAAAAATTGCTCCTTTAATTTTTCTTAGCAGTATAAAAAAACTATATATATATTGTGATGTAAAAAATTCCATACATATTTATGTAGATAAAATCTTTTATTTTATTTTTTATTTTTTTTAATCTGGAAACTTAAAAATAATTGCACAACTAAAGCCCAGAATCCACTAGTTAGGGCCTGAGATTTTTATTTTTTTTTTACAGTTTTTTCATTTTGTTAATCATATGTGTCAGAGCCAAGGCCCGGGGGCCGGATCTGGCCCGCAGGGTAATTCTATCCGGCCCTCCAGATCATTTGGCCAAATGTTTTCTTGCGCTTATTTTTAACTTGTATAATTTTGACTAAATATATTTTTATGGAGTAAAATATTGAAAGTTAATTAAGGTTTAGGTTAATTTATTTTGTAATAATATTTCTGCCTTCTTATTATTTGTAATTATGTTAAAAGTTGCGCGTTTAAAGTTTTACAAATTAGCATTCTGCTAGCTTTTTTGGACTATTTTGGTATTTACTAAGATTTTTTAGGCTTAGTTTAGCCAATATTTTAGCTACATGCTAGCTGTTCTGGATAATTTAGACTTTTTTTGTCCCGTTTTTAGGCTATTTTGATGTTTAGCTATTTCTTTAGCTACATGCTAGATGTTTTGGCTAATTTAAGATTTTTTCAGTTTTTTTTAGGCTATTTTGGAGTTTGGCTAATATTTTAGCTATATGCTAGCTGTTTTGGCCAATTTTGACTTTTTTAAGTTTTTAAGGCTATTTTGACATTTAGCTATTTCTTCAGCTACATGCTAGCTGTTTTGGCTAATTTTGGATTTTTTTCAGGCTATTTTGGCGTTTAACTAATTCTTCAGTTACATACTAGCTGTTTTGGCTAACCTAGTTTTTTTTCTTTTCTTTTTTTTTTTTTTTATTGTTTGTTCATTTTGGATTATAAAAGACAACATTTTGTGTAGTGAGAAACAACAAATTTTCTGTGCCAAAACCCAAATTAAGTAGGAAAAATTGGCAGAGAAGACTTAAAAGAAGACTTAATTTTAATCTAACAGAAGCCTTCCACAGAACTAGCCTCATACATTCACTTCTGGCATTTCCTTTTTCGTGACCTTACATGAGAACACAAAGGCCTCTGAGGCTTTCGCAGTCTCGGACTTCAGACCTGAAACAATAAAATGTAGTTGAAGGTGAAATTTACTCAGCATTTCTCAGCTGGATAACCAGAGACAATATTTGGAATTGAATATTTAAAAAGGATCCTGAATCAATCAGAGACAAACGTGTTGGGACGTGAACTTTAAGCTCGTTTAAAGAGACTTATAATCGGGATTTAGCATTTTAGACCATTTATTACACTTTAGAATCTTTTGTTTCTATTAGGAAGTTTACGTAAGAAATTAACATAAATATTATCGGTTTTATTTTAAATGTTACCGATGACATCATTTAGCTTTCCTACATTTTCGTCTGTGTACCTCGCATATTTGTTAACTCCTCCGCCCCCTCAGTCACTCAATATTTATCTCCCTTATTGCTCATTCCAGTTCTCCGTTGCCATCTTTCAGTTTCGAGCTACATTTCCACCAGCGTGGGCTGAGCTGTTACTGAAGGGAAAAAAAAAAAAAAAAAAAAAAGAAAAGCAGAACAGGAGGAGGCCTGTGCAACGCCGAGCCACTATATATCCCAACCACTCCGAGGCACCTGAACGCCTCGCTCATCTAGCAGGGAGCGACTCGGAGGAGGAGGAAGAGGAGGAGGAGGAGGAGGATGAAAATAGTCTGCGGTAAAATACAGCCAAGTTACGAGGAGCTGTGGTTTGCTGAACTGAGCATTTTCGTGTTCTTTATGAGTCTACACTGGAGGCGTTAACAGGTATGATGGCAGATTTAACTGAACATTTAACTTTTTGCGAATAGCGGGAGTGGGGGGGGGGGGGTGTCATCAATCTTTCAACATTTCTATTATAGGTGAATAATAGGGGCTGTCTGGATGTTCTCGCTCTCTCCTAATTCTAAGTTTTACCTCCCTACAGCGCTTTAACCGTCCACTGTTGGCTCAGAAACTTTACAGTCATGAAGCTGCGTTCACCGACTGACCCTGAGAGCGAGAATTGTTGAGTTATTGACCGATTGTTGACCAAAAAAAAAAAAATGACCCGTAAGAAATAACGCTGCTCTGACAAAAAGAGACGGGAAGTATTTTATAGGTCCTCCACTATGAAAAAATGCTACAAAAACATGTTAAAAAAACACAACAATGACAATAAATCTTGATTTCATCATTTATTTCGACTTATTGGTGGATTTGAGTGACGTCTGTCTCGTTTGGCATGCTGGTGGAAAGTTGATGATCTGAGCAACACATTTTAATTTAGAAAGTATTTTTATCACTAATGCAGAAATGAGCAACTAAACTAGATCATATGTGTCAGAGCCAAGGCCCGGGGGCCGGATCCGGCCCGCAGGGTAATTCTATCCGGCCCTCCAGATCATTTTATTTTATTGTGATCGATGGCCGAATGTTTTCTTGCGCTTATTTTTAACTTGTATAATTTTATGGAGTGAAATATTGAAAGTTAATTAAGGTTTAGGTTAATTTATTTTGTAATAATATTCCCGCCTTTTTATTATTTGTAATTATGTTAGAAAGTTACGGGTTTAAAGTTTTACAAAGTAGCATTCTGCTAGGTTTTTTGGACTATTTAAGTATTTACTAAGATTTTTAGGCTTAGTTTAGCCAATATTTTAGCTACATGCTAGCTGTTCTGGATAATTTAGACTTTTTTGTCCCGTTTTTAGGCTATTTTGATGTTTAGCTATTTCTTTAGCTACATGCTAGCTGTTTTGGCTAATTTAGGATTTTTTCAGGGTTTTTTTTTTGGCTATTTTGGCGAATATTTTAGCTATATGCTAGCTGTTTTGCCTAATTTTGTCTTGTTTCAGTTTTTAAGGCTATATTGATGTTTAGCTATTTCTTCAGCTACATGCGAACTGTTTTGGCTAATTTTGGATTTTTTTCAGGCTATTTTGACGTTTAGCTAATTCTTCAGCTACATGCTAGCTGTTTTGACTAACCTGGGTTTTTTCTTTTAGTTTTTTTAAGCTAATTTGGCATTCAGCTAATATTTTAGCTGGCTATCAGCTTCAGCGTTTTCAGCTATTACCTTCAGTGATTTCAGCTATAAGCTCCAATGTTTTTAGCTATCAATTTCAGCATTTTCAGCTATCAGCACAAGCATCTTCATCTTAGAGCATTCAATAAATGTTTTTCCTGTTCATCCTGGGACCTCAAGTATACAGCGGGCCACAAAAGTATTCAGTCAGCCACCCATTAAGCAAGTTCTCCCACTTAAACAGTAACCAAACCCTAAATCAACCTTTTTTTTGCCTTTTATCTCCATAAATGGGGCTATAAAAAGGCTGATTGGTCCTTGACTAAGTTTAGACAAATAAAAAAAACTAAAAATAATAGTCATAAACCATCTGTGTGCTGTCCCCTTACTGGTTGAATTGAGGTAATACAGTTGAATTTCGTGATTGGTCAAGTCCCATTTCATTTTATCATGATCTGCTGCTCCAGTAATGAACTGTCCTGTTCCCAGCCCCTCCCTCTTGTCTGGGTGGGTGGAGTCAGCCTCCAACTTCCCTGTTTGGTTACCCATTAAAATGACGAGAGAGGCCTATGATTTTCATTATAGATATACCTCAACTCTCCTCTTTTTGAGAAGAAGAATTTACAAATTTGGTGGCTGACTGAATATTTTTGCCCCACTGTAAATTTTTTTTTAGAATGGCTTTTAATGCTCCGTAGTTGGTGGCATTTTATTTGATTTTATTCTATTTTTATTTGTTTTATTGTATTCGTATTGATCTTTTATCTATTTTACTGCAGACTGCTTTTGTAATTTTATGCTGTTTTTATTTACTTTTGTTTTAAATTTTTTAAACTCTCTTCCTTCTTTTATTGTGAAGCATTTTTTTGTGAAGATTTTAGACTAAGACATGCTGTTAAAATCAATATATTTTTATATAATTTGAACAAAAGTTTTCTTATGTGGAAGAACAAGTCATTTTTAAATTATGTTTCTTATTTTTGATTTTTTTTTAATTCTATGTTGTGTTAAACTTTAGTTTTTTCTCTTTTTTTACATAACATCCTTTTCCTCTTCACTTTTTATCGCTGACAGAAGCTCCCTCTTGTCAACACAAGTTCAAAAATCACTTTAAGATACTTTCCAACCACTAAAAAAAAAAAATAAATAAATAAAAAAAAGTCTCTGCCTGTAAAACTTGTTCTAAATTTATGCTTCAATCAGCTGCAACAGTCGAGCTCTGCTGGCTTTTCTGTACTCGGCTTGATTTGATAAAGCCACCAAACCGTCTGCTTTTGGACACGTTCAAATTCTGCTTTGGCACAGCAACATCAAAATCCACCACCTCGGTTCGAGTCGGTCCTCTACTTCCTCCGTAATTTGACTCCAACCCCCGAGTCGCCTGATGTCAAAAAGATCTGAGAAGATTTCACAAAGAAAAGTTGGATTCTATTTTAAACAAAAGCCGGTTGAGAGAAAATGCACATAAAGAAGAGCTTTTTTTCTGAGCTTTACATACTAACCCGACGTCGGACTTCAAACTGAATGTGTTACCAAACACACTGAGCCCAACAGCTTTATATAAAAAAGGATTTCAAAATCTTTGCTTAAAAAAAATGCACCCTTTAAAGTTCTGTCCCTTTGACTACAGAAAAAAAAAGAATCTACATATTTGAATTTTACAAAAATACGTTCATGATAACAGTCAGCCATGACCCAATCAACTAAAACACACATAGAGTCAGAACATATAGATAGGGATCATTTTTAGATCATTAAAAGGAGAAAAAAAATCAGGACAAATAAGATAAATTGTAAAATAATTCAAAGCCTCAACTGATTTTTTCTTATTAAACTTTACAATAGTATTTTCCCTGTATATACAGGACAAGATCCACTCTACTGCACAGACTTTGAGGTTGTGATGTTAACAAAATCTGATTCTGTGCAGGATTGGGAACTGTTGTGACTTATGTAACAGAGATGGGAACTTTACTGAAGCTAATAGAAGATAATCACTAAACTTTGACAGAAATTCTCAGAGTTCTTCGCAGGATACAGACGACAAAAACAGAGTCGTCAGTCATCAGCGCCCTCACTCCGTCAGACAGGTTTGCTGCGGTTTACGATGTTCATTACAGACGGAGTCTGCAGACGGTTTAGATGGAAACAACGGAGTTCTGGAGGATTGAATCCAAAAGTGTTTGTTGGTATACTGGTCATAAATTGAAGAAATTTAAGATTTATTTATTTTTTTTCTTCTGCAAACGACCTCAAAACAAGTTTCTTGTTGGTATTTTTTAAGACAAAGAAAACTCACAGAAGTTGTTTTTTTTGTTTGATTCATAACAAAAATCTATTATATTCCTGATAAAGTATTAAAATTCAATTATGATCATACAATAATTATGCAATTTTTAGCCAAAATCAAAGAAAACCTGTCATTTTCTAGGACATAGTTTCTGCAAGGCAGAGTTTATTAGAACTCTCTAAGTTGTGGCCCTGCCCTTTATGTTTTCTATTTACGTGCTCCTGATTCACAACAATTTGAACAGAAATACTCAGAAATGTAATTTTAAGATCAAGTTTCTTTATGTATGTCTTCCATGATCAGAAAAATGATAAAGGAAACACACAAAAACACAATTGCCATCAGCAAAGGTGTTTTTTGTCATTTTAAACTAAATTTAAAGGGCCTATGCCATGCAAAATCTACTTTTTAAGCTTTTAAGTGTTAATTCCTCACTATAAACGCATTTCTAAGCATTCATCTAAAGCATTCTTCTAATCCACAAAAAATGAGCCGATTCTACCATTGTGACGTACACAGGTGAAGAACAGCCCCTTCTAATCCACAAAAATGAGCCGGTTTGCCCATTGTTACGTAGATAGTTGAGGGAATAGCCTTTCTCCTCCACAAAAATGTGCTGGTTCACTCATTGTGACGTACAAAGGTAAGGAGCAGCCCCTTCTAATCCACAAAAATAAACCGGTTCTCCCATTCTGATATAAACAGGTGAGGAACAGCCCCTTCTAATCCCCAAAAAATTAGCCGGTTCTACCATTGTGACGTACACAGGTGAGGAGCAGCCCCTTCTAATCCACAAAAAATGAGCCGGTTCTACCATTGTGACGTGCACAGGTGAAGAACAGCCCCTTCTAATCCCCAAAAAATTAGCCGGTTCTACCATTGTGACGTACACAGGTGAGGAACAGCCCCTTCTAATCCCCAAAAAATTAGCCGGTTCTACCATTGTGACGTACACAGGTGAGGAGCAGCCCCTTCTAATCCACAAAAAATGAGCCGATTCTACCATTGTGACGTACACAGGTGAAGAACAGCCCCTTCTAATCCACAAAAATGAGCCGGTTTGCCCATTGTTACGTAGATGGTTGAAAAAATTAGCCGGTTCTACTCCACAAAAATGAGCTGGTTCACTCATTGTGACGTACAAAGGTAAGGAGCAGCCCCTTCTAATCCACAAAAATAAGCCGGTTCAATCATTGTGACGTACACAGGTGAAGAACAGCCCCTTCTAATCCACAAAAACAAGCCGGTTCAATCATTGTGACGTACACAGGTGAAGAACAGCCCCTTCTAATCCACAAAAATGAGCCGGTTCTCCCATTCTGACATAAACAGGTGAGGAACAGCCCCTTCTAATCCACAAAAATGAGCCGGTTTGCGCTTTGTTACGTAGATAGTTGAGGAAATAGCCCCTTCTACTCCACAAAAATGAGCTGGTTCACTCATTGTGACGTACAAAGGTAAGGAGCAGCCCTTCTAATCCACAAAAAAAGTGAGGAACAGCCCCTTCCAGGAAGAGTCTGCGCTGCCAGCTCCACCCCCAGGCTAACACACACCCACTTTCTCTGCTGATCAGCAAAAACGCTCTTATTTAATTTTCACAATATGTGTATCCATCACCGCTAAAGTTCAGATGTTGTTCGTCATCGTGGATGAAACCCAGACACAAAACCAAGGACGGCTCTGGAATGACGCCATAAAACAGGTGGCACCTACATGGAGCGAGAGGCGGAGCCTCAGAGATCGAAGCATCTTTCTCCCAGGTAGGAAAAGATCTTGCAAAAATAAACAATATTTCATTAAAAAATGTTCTCTAGTGTGCCAAAAGTAATATATATGGCTATACTTTACCCAGAAAGGTTCAATACTAGCATGATATAAGGTTATTTTTTACTTCAGTATGTTGGATTATATTCATGCAAACTTAATATTTTGATTTGCTGGCAGTCTAACAAAATATTAGCATATCAATATTAATATATCAGTATTTATTACTGCATAAAAACATTTAATTTCTGTTCCACAGAATTGATTTTTAGAGAGAAGTATGTAATGACTTCTAGATGCTGCAATTCAAGAAAAAAAGAAAAAAAAGTGATTTGCTTATTTAGTTATTTTATATTTCAGATCAATATCTGTTAGAAAAGATGCATAATTTTAATTTAAAGCTAAAAATGAGTTAAAAGCGAAAATGCAAAAATCTTCAAAAATCTGAAATTTTACAGTTTGCAAGATTTATTGATGTTAAAAGTTAGATCTAAGCATTAAAACAGATTTATCCCAGCTCCATGAAAAGCAGCCGTGTCCTTAAACGAACTGCAATTTCACTTTAGCTTCAGCTTTGATTGAAAACAAATTTATCAACTTAAAAAAATCTCTGAGAACAAAAAGAATAGTTGTTCCGGCTCATCCTCCTCCTGGTTTCTTTTGCTCTCTTTCCTCCTTCTTGCATCACAGCTTCGCTTCCCCCTCAGTTTCCTTCATCTCCCCTTTTTCATCTCCACCCGCTCAACCTGTCCATTTTAATCTTCCTGCAGCGTCTCCGCTGCGCTCCGTCTGCGCCGCTGTCTGTATTAAATATACCAGCTCAGTGTCTTTTGTGGAGCCACTGAAGATTTTATTGCTTCCTGTGTCTCTGCGTGGGAGGGGAACTTTTTTTGAAGTTGGCAGAAAACAACATCTGACTTCATCTTGCATTCTTATCCTGCTGAAATGGATTCTTTCAGAAAGGAATTAAGCGAACCGGAGCGGCGGCGGCGGCGGCCCGTGCCGTCATCAAAAACATCCCTGCAGGAGAACCTCGAGAGTTGAGGATTGAGGAGGATGTTCGTTGCAGAAAATGTGAATTTATTTATCAAAAGTTTTAGCAGGAATAACATTTATAAAGCTTTTTTTTGTCAAAAGATGTGGTTTGACATGAAGGTTTTTACAGATTAATGCGCAAAATTGTGGAAAATGAAGCAAATTTGTCAAAAATGACGTGCTTATTTCTCTGGAATAGTCAATAAAAAATTATAATTTCAAGTCTTTTCAGACACAATTAAGTCGTTTATCATGTTAAATAAAATTCTTTAAGTTTTATGATAAATAGTTATAATTAGGGAAAAGAAAAATGAAAACAGTTCTGATACTAAAGTCCTTTTTTTTTTTCTTTTACAAAAAAAAAAAAGTTGAAATTTCAACATTTTTAAACAATGTTGTTGAACTGGATTAAAGTGGAAAACCTGAAAATCCTTTAAAAAAATCATATTTTTGATGGGAAATACTTTAACAGGCGACACTAAAAATAAAATTTACCCTCTGAGAAGTCTCTGTCATCCTCTTTAACATTCCGTTAACTCCTTACACGATCAACATGAATTAGCTAATCTGGAGAGAAAAGCGGTTTTACGCTGGTAAGCAACATTTTAAGGCGGTTTTTCTCAAATATGCAACAGAGAGGCTCGATTAATGCTGAAATGTTTAAATGTTATTTTTAAATTTTCTATCATGGTTATTCTCCACATCAGCTCTGGGGTTCTGTTCTCTATTCTCATTTCTTCTCCTCTCTCTCTATATTATTCACTGTATTAAGTTCTCCATGTTTTTGTTGGTGCAGTTCGATTCACATGTTGTTTTTCTCTCTCTCTCCCCTCTGGGGAGCGGGAGTGATTTCAGATCCCAGGTGGATCCCCCACGCTCCTGCTCCTGGTCGTGGACTGCACTTCTGCTTCGTCTGACTGACGACTTCATCTCCACTCGTCCCTCAGCTCTATCTGCAGCTTTATCTGAATGAATTCTATTCAAATACTTAGTTTTAGAAGCTAATTTTTCTTTACCAGTTCTGGTATCGCCTGTTCGTCCTGGGATGGGATCTCTCCCTCATGTGGGAATCCATAAGGTTTCTTCGTTTTTCCTGATTCAGGTTTTTAGGAGTTTTTCCTTACCGAGAGGGAGGGTCTAAGAGCAGGGATATCCAGTTTATTTAGTCTGTTTAGTCTTTAGTGATCTTTCTTTCATGTTTCATGACTATTTTTTTGAAACTGTAAAAATTACCTGCATGAAGCCCAGTGAGGGAAATTCTCTTGTGATTTTGGGCTATATAAATAAAATTGAATTGAACACATGACTAATATAAAGTGTTATATTCTGATGTAAAGCTGCCTTCTCCACGCCACAATAAGCTAATTCACGATGGAGTTGAAGCTAAACACTGGTCTGGAGCTCAAGTTTCAATGTAACAGTTTTCCAAATCTGAACACATTAATAAAGCGCTAACCCTCTTTTTGGCTCATTTTAAGATAATCCTGAGAACTAAATGGTTTTATTCACAATAAAGTTTCAATAAAAGTGGCTAAAACTCTGAAATCCTGTGGAATTTGAGAAAAAAAGAATGATTAAAACTAGTGTTAAAAATACCAAATCTATCTGGAGTATCCCCTAAAGTACAAATTTTCTCATCCCTAATGTTTAAATTAAATCATAAATAAAACAGTTAAAATAATTTTTTGGTATAAATTGTTTTTTTTTTTTAAACTAACAGTGGGAACATTTACATTTTTAAAATAGTATTTGTTATCTGGAAAAATGTGGCACTTCCGCGACCGTTTTTCCTGATGATTTTTGATCTCTTCGGCTTGCCATACAATCGACACCCGGAGAGGTTCTCTCCTGTGCGGGAAAGTTGCTGGGAGATCAGCTCTTAAGATTAAATAAACCTGATATCTATCGATCCATGCCTTTAATTATGAAGTCGAGAAAAGTTTTTGATGGAAGCTCCTCCCACATGCAGCTACTTTAACGCCTGTGAAAACAAAGGATTTACATGAATTTGACGCAAATTTCATTCGACGTGAACGAACAATTGATTTAAATTATGTTTGCGTGAAGTGTGAGACGCAGGGGGGGGGTTGGCGTGGTCCGCGGTACACACGTGTCCTGAACTGTGGATTTTGATCCGTACGGATTATCCATGATTGAATTTAAGAAGGTCATTTCTGGGGGAAATTTGTGTTTAATGGAAGGAAGTCTGAACTCTAAAAACTAGAAACGATCATCTGTTCAGACTTAAGAATTTCCAGGACGATTCAGGCACCGACGAGTCCCGAAGAAGAGTTTTCTGTTAATCGACATCCATCAGATGATGGTAAAACGCCGAGCTTCTCTTCTAACCTGCAGTCTGTGAAAAGTCGATTTGGTCACAGAAAGAGGAGCGCTTCAACCAGCCTGATGTGAGGAGACGCGTGAAGGGGAGACAGGCCAATACAAAGAGGATCAATACAAGGATTACCTGCTGGAATATTCCTGTGTGACATGGATCCAATCCACATCAGTTAGAGGAGCTGCAGCAAACGGACAGACGCTACGTTGAAAATCTAAAGCCAAAGTCCGGACTCTAACATCGTTTTGAAAAATGCAAAAACAGAAAAAATCTTAATTACAGCTTTAAATCAGTTGAGATTAAATGAATAAAGGATGAATGTCTTGAACTGGAGTTTAAAAATCATTATTTAAAGCAAACTTTCATCCAGGAAATACTTTTTCTGACAATTATTGCTTTAATTGAATTGAACTTTATGAATATCCCAAGGGATAAATTTATCAAAATTTATTTTATTTTATTATTTTTTTAGTATTTATTATTATTATTTTATTATTTATTTTTATTTTATTATTTTTTTATTATTTATTATTATTATTTTATTTTATTATTTATTTTTATTTTATTATTTTTTTATTTTATTTTATTTATTTTTTTATGATAAATCATCACATGTCTTGTTTTATACTTAAAAAAATTCATAATTAAAGATAATTATAATACAACTACATGGTCTGCACTGGTGAAGGGGACATTTTCGAAAATAAATTAGAAAAATATTTTAATCCACGTTGACAGCACCTCTTCAACGCATCAGTCGTGTAACAACAGTCTGTCAGTTCACCTGTCCTCTTATGTGCGCAAAAAAAAAAAAAAAATTTTAAGTTGTATTAACCGACTACTATTGTTGACTGTATAAGACAACTGGACTGAGTTGGTGCGACATCAACCATGGGAAAAAAGTTTACTTCTGTCTCCAATGACATGAAGTCAGTTCAGGAGCTATTTTTTTCATGGGAAAGTGACGCCGCCATGTTGGAGCCAAGCAACGTTAAAAAGCCATTGACTGTATGTGAGAAGTGGACTGAGTGACTCCTCCCCCCCAGAAGTACTCACTGCCTCCAAGAAAACAAAATCCCATAGATGTCTATAGAGAAATAAACCAATGCATTCTCACTCCCAACTCGCCATATATGGACGTATGGTTTGGGCCCCCACCGCGCCACTTTTCGCGTGTCCCCAACTCGTCTTTTTTTGACGTACTGCTAGTTCCCATCAAACCAGCTTCTTGGCCGCGAACCAGTACGAGAACTGCTTGGTATCAGGCCACAGACAGGGAAAAAAAGACATATACTAATCAGGGGTCCCCAACCCTCGGAACACGGACTGGTACCCTAACCAGTTCCGCGTGTTGGGGACCCGTGATTTAATAGGAACAGCACATAAAAAAAAAGATCCAAAACTTAAAAAAAGGATGTGAAGGGAGCCAGAACCACACATACGAGGAGTTGGGAGTGAGGATGTGTAGGTTTGATCCCATTGATTCTATGTGAGAACTGGACCAAGTGACTCCTCCCCCTTGGTGGCCCCAAAAAGCCAACATCCTATAGACTTCTTTAGAGCCGTTACTCCGTCACTCTATTGGTAACCATTCTTGCTCTGAAACATTTTCTCGATAACTCACATTTTAAAATATTTTTTAAATATTGACTTGCCCATTTTCAAGTCATAGAGGTGTGGCCTCCAACAAGCTCCGCCCTGTTTACCAAGAGCCGTTTTCCATAGACTGAACGTTGGATCTAGAAATATGACATTTTCTATGGATGACATCACACTCACTCAATCCAGATGTCACATACAGTCAATGGTCTGTGTCAACGTTTCTATGGCAACCACCATCACCAATAAGGAGTGAGCTTGTGCGAAGGTCACACTCCTAACACTCGAAAGGAAGAAATCTGTCAATTGAACATTTTGGGGGTCGGTAGGCTCCGCCTACTTTATTTATTTATTTATTTTTAAGCAAGAAATTATGGGTAAGAAAATTAAATAAAAGTTATCAAAACTGGTTATTCTGAAAATAGAATGATTGAGTATTATCTGTTTCTTTTTTCTAAAGTCTATGGGGTTTTGACTTCTTGAAACCAGCAGGTACTTCCTTTTTGCAACACTAGGGGGGAGGAGTCACTCCGTCCAGTTCTTATTTACAGTCTTTTTAACAAATACATTCATTTGATAAAGAATAGTCTATCTGTTCTTCTTCCTCCAAACTTTCTATTAAAAGTTGAAAATAAAAAGGTGTAAAAATTAAAATTAACCAAAGTTGTCAGGAATATATCTGAATATTGATGATAAAATTGTGTTTTTGTTGGTTCATCAGAATCTGTGTGATAAGAAAACAGAAATTCTGCAGCACCAGCAAACCTTTAAATCAGATTTGCTGTCCTGCTCCACCTTTCAGTCAATACCGAAGGTGTCAGCGAGCGCGGCGCCACGTTGGGACACTTCATGACAATCGATGGTTCCCCACCGCCCTCTGGAAGGGATATTACACCCCCCCCCCCCCCACTTCATTTAAACCCCACGGAGTCCAAGTACATTTTCAGCCTCTTGATCAGCAAATATTATCCGAAACAGACTTTGGCGGTCTTGAACTCTGGCAGAAAATCGACTCGTCAGCGGCCGCACGACTAAATGAATGTGCAAATGTCTTCCGGCCACTTGCAGAGCGGCGAGTTTGAGGGGCGCGGCGAGCGGCGCTTCTCAGGGAACACGGAGGACGAAGCTGTGAGCCGAGGGAATTCAAAGTGACACATCAGTAGAACTGTAAAGCACATCTAAAAGAGCACAAAGTGGACTGTGGACTGCAGGGAACCGCAGCACCAATCCCAGCAGCTCTTCACTTTAATCAAATGATTTATTTGCCGTCTCTCTACATAAAGAGATTTTTTTTTTCCTATTTCTTTAAATCTTATGAGTCATATTTATAATTCACACTGTAGCTCTGGAGAAGAAGTAATTGACAAAATCTACAAAAGAGTTCAAAAATTATCTACATCTTCTTTTAAAACTAAACATTTATTATTTCATGACGTTTTTTTTTTTTAACTAAACTCGATTTGTAGACACGTCTGGCAGGCTTTTATCTTTGAATCAACAGAAAACACAGTTTGAGGCTTTTGCTTCTTCGCCGCGCCGCCGCGCCGCAGCATCTCTGAAGTGTGTCACTCACTGAAGCAATGCGGAGACGTCGCCGGTTATCTGCAGTGCAGACTAGTAATGAAGGAGCAGCCTCTTGAAATCGGTCAGAATTCCTGACAGAGTCAAGAGGGGGAAAAGTGCATCACACTCCGACAGAGGCACGTCCCGGGATCTTATCCAGGGTTCAGCCGATAAGAAAGCTCGGCAAAAACCGCAGGACTTCGGTTTGTGGTTCGTTTTATGTTTACTTTTAGTGAATCGGAGATTGTGTGACATTTATACTGGCAAGAAAGGAATTAGGAGTGAGGAGTTATAGACCAGAGCAGACACTCCAGAGGCTGTGTTCACATGGATACAAGTCATTGAAGTAAAAGACGGATCAGGATAAAATGTAAACACGCCATTCGGAACACGCTGACCTGATCAGACCGGGATCAAAATTTCCTGAAGATCGAGATAAGTGGATTATGTCGATTGTTGTTTAATGCGCAGAAGCCGGAGGAGGCTTTGGAGCTGCAAACAGGACCGACCTCCGGACTCGGAACGAGCGGATTCTGGAGAACCGTGTGTCAGATTTGTGTCTACAAGCGGGGGAGGTGCTTCGTGACGGTGTGCGCTCCGGAGGAGACTTCTGAACGCGAACAGGACCGACTAGCCGCTCAGCACAAGTGAACTGGTGGATTCTGGAGAACCGTTTCTTCGCTTTGTGTCTGCAAGCGGGGGAGGTGCTTCGTTATGGTGTGCGCTCCGGAGGAGACTTCTGAACGCGACGGAGTACGCGTCTCGCACAAGACAGGTCGATTCGACGAACCGTTTCTCTGCTTTGTGTCTGCAAGCGGGGGAGCTCGATGGTGTGCGCTCGGCGGAGTTACCGATTAAGATGAGAGCGACAGACGGCAGAGCTGATTGCGGCTAGCAGGGGAGAGGTGCTCTGCTTTGTGTCTAGGAGGTGCGTGACGGTGTGCGCTCCAGACTCAGGCTCGACAGAGGCTGGACGCTCTGCACGGGCGAGTTGGCAGACTCGGGTGAATCGTGTCATAAAGCAGAGCAGCAGGACTTGGTAGCTTTGTTGCTAGCGGGGAGGGTGCTTCGTTAAGGAGCTAGCTACGGAGCGCCAACAGGACCGACCAGCTGCTCTGTGCGAGCAGAGAACGCAGGAGATCCGTGTGTCCCAGCTAGGACTGTGGATCGTTGCTTAGGTGGCGATCCGATTCGATTCACGAGTCGAACCACGATTCTTACTTTTGAATATTATGTTTATTGCTATGTGAATATTTACTAGATGAAGGAAAATTGAAATTATTTGTATTAGATCACTAACATTTATACCTTTATTTAGAAAAGTAGATCAGAATCAACAAAACTGATTAAAACATTTTTTTTTTTTTTTTTCAATCTTCTGGTTAAGTTCAGCAGCAACAAACATAAAAAGAAAAACAATTCCAGCTGTTTTGGATCATTTAACAACAAAACTTGAAAATGTTCCCCACAGTTTTTTTTATCCTCAAAGTTCAATATTTTTCGGTGTAAAGTCCGTGTGAAAAAAGTATTTTTTTTCCACAGCAGAATCATCTGATTCATGTTGATTCCATCCTCCTTTCAGCAGGTGAGGCTGTGTTTCTTCAGAATAAGATGGAGTTTCGTTAATTGTGTCAACTATTGAAGAGTTACCATAGCCAAAAGAATGTGAACACTGAAGCTAAAGCTCAGATGTTAAAGCTAATTCTTTTTTTCAAAAGTTATGTCAGTGAACAGAACTTCAGTCTCAGTTTTTGAACAGAAAAAAACTCTCGCTAGTTTTACTTTGAAAACCGAAAGCTTCTCCACAACGAAGATGTGTTTACTTCCTGTGACTACCGCGGCTCTTTCGGCTTTGTTTAGTTTGTAAACTTAAAATCCACATTAATTTGAATTCCAGAGGAAAAATACATCATTCCCAGATAATATTTTGATCATATTTTACTACAATTTACTATATTTATTAAAATCTTGGACGTCCCGAATATTCGTACTCGAATTTTCGGGAGCAGATCGCGAATACCCGAGCACCCGGATACTCGTTACAGCCCTAGTCCCAGCAGACCAACCAGGCTCCGTAGCTTCGTGTCTGCGACCAGGGGAGGGGGCTTTGTTATGGTGTGCGCTCCCGAGGAGGTTCTAGAGCAGGGGTGGGCAAACTACGGCCCGGGGGCCACATGCGGCCCCTTAAGCTACTTAATGTGGCCCTCCAAATTAAAATACATTGAATCAAAATCCTAATTATTGTTTTATTTTCATTGTATTTCTGGTTTCTTCCCATGAATGGTGTTGTTTCTCTGACGTTCGTGTGTGTTCCTTTCTGAGTCAGATGGTGATCTTTCGGATTATTCCTACACCACATAAATGCAGCATTTCTTTGAGTTCACATTTTCCTCTGAAGAACATCAACTCATTGGATCACCCAAAAGAGAACAAAAATCAAAATTTAGAAATTAAAACTCCCAAATTTTCTGTTTTTAAATTAATATATGTGAATTTTAATCCAAATTAAAGCATGTTTTTCTCTAAATTCCATATTATTTTTTTAGTTTATGAGGTTCATTACTCAATCTCTCCTTCCATCTGCTCCTTGTCCGGCCCTTATGCCAAATTTTAGAACCTTTTGTGGCCCACGAGTCAAAACAATTGCCCACCCCTGCTCTAGAGTGTTTTAGCGCAGTCCAGCCGGCTGTTCTGCACAAGAACCGTGTCTCCAAACAGAGGAGCAGCTTTAGGATGTGTATGAGCTCCAGAGGAGACTTTTAAACATTGAAATGCCGCTCCGTGGAGTCCTGAGAAACTGTCAATCATGTGAATTCGTGTCACCAATCATGCCAAGAAAAAACATACATGGGGATGTTATTAGCATGCTTTTAGCATGTTGTTTTTAGCTGCACAAGGTAACCGAAGCCAAACCTTCATCCTTCCTCTGCGTCCGTCTGATCAAGAAAAAAATTCAGCACTAACTGCACGCAGTTGAAAATTTGTGTGAAAACTCACTTACAAAATAAGAAAATATATACATATAATAACAAAAGCACGCCCTGAAAATCCCCTCACTATCCTGCGAATCACAGCCATGTTTGTTTACAACACAACTCCGTCACTTCTTCTTCTTCTACTGTCGTTTCCGGTATCCTCGATAGTTCTGTGCGGATCCGAAAGATTCATTCCAACTCAACGGAAGTAAACGTTTGTTATAATCAGATACAGTTTTTCAGGGCCGTGTACACAATTTAATTATAATCTGATCTTTGATCCATTAAAGACATTTTGCACATGTACACTTATGTGCAAAAAAGTGTCGACTTTAAACTTTTTGCGTAAAATATCAATTCTTTTTAAAAATATTTGAAAAGAATAAAAGAACAAATGAACAGATTTTTAAAGACACACTCAGATCATCTTTAGATCTATTTTTAAAAGCGATTTGTGGTCTTTTAATTACATTTATGGCATTTTTTGACCAAAAAAAGTCTCTTTCTTGGATATTATTTCTACAGAGCGCTAGGAGTTTATTAGATTTACCAGAAAAATTGAATTTTTGAGCTTTACTTTCTACAAGAACATGTTAAAAACTCAATTTTCATTAAATTAACTCACTAAAAAAGCTCAAATGAATATCTTCCTCTCATTAAACCATAAATAAAACAATGAATCCATCAGAAAACAAACCCTGAACCCGCTCCGCATCAGCCAGTCGATGCATGAGAGCAGGTGAGGACACGAAATGGAAATGAGCCGGTTCTAGTCGGAATATCCTGGGTGTCATTTACATAAAAACTCTGCAAAAGTGACAAAAAAAAAAAAAAAAAAAACAGTGAGGCATCCTGCTGGAAAACTGTCTTCCCTCAAGACCCACAGGCTCCAAACTGACTTGACTGAGAACTTCATTTGAATATTTGGAATCCGTCCCGAACCTGTTGTTGCAGACACAGATAAATACGGCTTCTCCCGCGCCTCAACGCCACCGGGACAAACCGCACTAATGGAGCGGGCTCGGATCGAAGTGAAGAGTGATTGACACGTACTTGAAGCCCGGCGCCACGTTGGCGCACGTTCCAGCGTGGAGCCAGATGCAGTAGGGGTCGCGGGAGGCCAAGCAGGCTCTGCGGAGAAGCAGGAGGAGAGTTCAGGCGTGCGCGGACTCTCAGCCGCGCGTTCTTGATAATCCGCAGACAATGGCCGCTCTCGAAACAATAGATCGCTCTCAAATGGAAGAAAAATTCACTGTTGATAAGGTTCTGCTGATTACATTTGCCCCGAAAATTGCTTCAGATTTCCCTTTGTTCCAATTTAGAATTTAATTTAATTTAATTAAAGTTGATTATTTTTAAGTGGCACATGTACTACAGTCAGCATGTAACGTCCGTCATTTTTAAATGGAAATCCAGAAACTTTTTATTTTTTAAATCAAA
The DNA here is from genome assembly GCA_003999625.1 of Oryzias javanicus. Classification (NCBI taxonomy): domain Eukaryota; kingdom Metazoa; phylum Chordata; class Actinopteri; order Beloniformes; family Adrianichthyidae; genus Oryzias; species Oryzias javanicus. The sequence continues at coordinate 9,258,121 of CM012438.1, forward strand.
TTTTAATGTAGGATCAAAGTGAATAAATCTATAAAATTGAAACAATAAACACAGTTTTTTTTAGTTTATTCAGAAATCCTGAAATCCTGACAGTGAGAGTATTTTATTAAAAGACTGACAATTTGTTTAGTACCCAAAAATGAAGTTTTCGTCACAAAAAAATTCAAGTATTTTTACATTTTTTAGTATTTGGTTTGCCCAAAAATGTAAGTAATTAAGTAAATAATGCAGACTTTACAGCAGGATGGACAAACTGTTAAATCTGGCCACAAACCTGAACTAAATCATTTTAATTATCATTATTAATGCTTTATTTTCCCTATAATTCTGGGGTCTCTGCATATGTTTTTCTAATGTTGAAGAATGCAGCATTTCATTAACTCCTTAATGGAACTGGCACCAAAACGAGAACGCTGTTTTTAAAATATATATTTAATAATATTCAATAAAAATTGCTGCACGTTTTCATCCAGATTCCATAGTATTTATTTATTGAATTGAACTTTATTAATATCCCAAGGGATACATTTATCTGTCATGGCACTATATATCTAAAACATTTTACAAACGCACATATTCCTATGAACATAAATATACATATGAGTAATACACAAATTACTATTATCATTATTATTATTATTATTATTATACACATTATTTCAATAAGGTGGCTTTTGTCAATCTCCAGAAGCCCACCTCTCCTCTATGGAGCTAAATCGGGGTCAATATTATTTGAAACCGAAATAAAATATTTTGAAAAAAATATTAATGTTTAGCCGAAAAAAAAATAGGTTTCCAAAACTTAAGATTTCAATTCAAAACTTTTTTTTCAGTTTCAAATATGTTTTTCACTTTCAAAACTTTTTTTTTCAGTTTCAAATATTTTTTTCATTTTCAAACCTTTTTTTTTCAGTTTCAAATATTTTTTTTTTGTTTACGAACCTCCAAGTTTCAGTTTCAAAACTTTTGGCCCCGCTGTGGCGCGTTGGGGCGGGGCTAACACGAGGACCAATCAAAATCAATGTGGGTGGTATCCTCAGTTCCGATGCCTTCCCTGACTCTGAGAACTGTAACAATCACGATCAGAAAATGGCTGTTCATTCTGTTCTCTCAGTCTAAAATGAGATAAAATGAGTAAAATGTAGAGTTTTATCCCGTATAAAACAGAGAGATTTTATTCCAGCTAAAGAACGTTTTCTTCGCCTGTATTTAACTCAATAAAGTGGCGCTTTGAACGGGGTAGAACGGTGTTTTGGTCATGCGGTTTATACGGATAAAACTCTGCTTTAAACACCCGTCTTGGGAATTGTTACAGTTCTCAGAGTCAGTGAACGCATCGGAACTGAGAATACCATCCTCATCGATTTTGATTGGTCCTCGTGTTAGCCCCGCCCCAACGGGGCCAAAAGTTTTGAAGGTGAAACTTGGAGGTTTGTAAATGAAAAAAAAGGTTTGAAACTGAAAAAAAAAGTTTTGAAATTGAAATTTTGAGTTTTGGAAACCTATTTTTTTCGGCCAAACATTAATATATTTTTTCAAAATATTTTATTTCGGTTTCAAATAATATTGACCCCGATTTAGCTCCATACTCCTCTACAAGCTTTTTCTATTTCCATAACCGCAAAAAAACGACACTGTTGTATGTAAACACAGATCGTTGTCACTTTAGACGGCTCTAAACCACAGGAATATCTCACTTTCTCACACGCCATCGAATACATAAATACCAATAGAACACAATCCGACACATTTGGTTGTTCCTTTAGATCTTCTGTTGCGTGGAATCATAAATTCAACTAATCTAAATTAAATTACTAATTAAGTAACCCTTACTTTATTAGTAAGGATTACAAATTTAAAATTAAATGTTAAATTTAATTTAAAATTATGAAAACTATGAAATTTAAAAAATTTAAAATTTAAAAATTTAAATTTTTTAAAATTTAATAATTTAAAACATTTAATAATTTAAAAATTAAATTATTATTTTTCTTTCTTCTTTTCTTTTTCCCCCAATATGTTCCCAGCAGTCTTGCACTGCTGGGTTTTGTTATTTTAGTTTGGACCTTGGTAGTCTTAGTTTGCGGGCTTTGTTTATTTGTTTTCTTTAGGTCGTCTCTGGGTCAGCAGTCTCTAGGACTTATTTGATGTTTGTCCAAGGAGCCACAATGGAGAGTTGTATGGCCATATTTCATTTCGATAAACTGTTTATTTTTAACTTTATGTTCAGTTTGGATTAAAAAAAAAAGAGGCTCCTCCCCAAAGAAATGCCGTTGAGAGCAGGGGTGTCAAAGTCGATCGCACAAGGGGCCAGACTCCAAAACACACCTTAGGTCGCGGGCCGAACAGGATAAACATTTATTGAATATTAAAACTAAATTTTTTAAAACTTTAAAACCGTAACTTTTGAATATAATTATGAACTAGATATACAGCATTGCCTGCGGTAATGCTAGTGTGAATGCGTAAGCTGAATTTGGCAGCTGAAAATGTTAGTGCTGATAGCTGAAGATGCTAAAATTGATAGCTACAAACACTAAAGCTGATAGCCTGCTAAAATGTTAGCTAAATGCCAAATTAGCCTAAAAAACTAAAAAAACAAAACAAAAGCTAGCATGTAAATATTAGCCTAACTCCAACCAGCCTAAAAAAACATTTCAAAAAGCTCTAATTACCCAATACATATAGAAAATATTAGCTAAACATCAAAATGGACAAAAAAACTTAAACAAAAAAGCTTAAATTAGCCAGAACAGCTAGCATGTAGCTGAATTTTTAGCTAAACACCAAAACAGCCAAAAAATCTTAGTAAATGCCAAAATAGTCCAAAAAGGTGGTGGAATGCCAATTTTTAAAACTTTAAAACGTAACTTTTTAACATAACCATGAATAATAAAAAGGCAGGAATATTATTCCAGAATAAATCAACTTAAACCTTAAATAACTTTCTATATTTTCCTCTTCATAAAAATATCTTTTGTCAAAACTACACAAGTTAGAAATAAGCGCAAGATAACATTGGGCCATTAATAACAATAAAATAAAATGATCTGGAGGGCCGGATAGAATTACCTGGAGGGCCGGATCCGGCCCCCGGGCCTTGACTTTGACACATGTGCTTTAGATCTTCTGTTGCATGGAATCATAAATTCAACTAATCTAAATTAAATTACTAATTAAGTAATCCTTACTTTATTAGTAAGGATTAAAAATTTAAAATTAAATGTTAAATTTAATTTAAAATTATGAAAACTATGAAATTTAAAAATTAAAAAATTTAAAATTTTTTAAAATTTAATAATTTTAAAAATTAAATTTTTCTTTTCTTCTTTTCTTTTTCCCCAATATGTCCCCAGGAGTCTTGCACTGCTGGGTTTTGTTATTTTAGTTTGGACCTTGGTAGTCTTAGTTTGCGGGCTTTGTTTATTTGTTTTCTTTCGGTCATTTTGGCTGACGTCTCTGGGTCAGCACTCTCCATGACTTATTTTATGTTTGTCCAAGGAGCCACAATGGAGAGATAAAAGAGGTTTAAGTTGTACGGCCATATTTCATTTCGATAAACTGTTTATTTTTAACTTTATGTTCAGTTTGGATAAAAAAAAAAAGAGGCTCCTCCCCAAAGAAATGCCGTTCAGAGCGTGTTACTAACTGTCACACTTCCACACATCTCCATTAAGAGGAGGTCGCGCCCCCGCTGCAAGACGACCGACTAAAAAAAAAAAAATAAAGTATGTCAGGCCTCCACAGGCGGGAAACTTGGGCGGCGACTCAACTCAATATCCTAATTATTTGGGGAAAAGGTCCAGCTGATGTGCAGAAGACAAAACCCAACATTTGTGTTCGTGGAAGCCTCCCTGCACCACATTGAACTGGTTAGGATTCATTTCTCCCTCTCCGTAATTAAAATGATGAATGTGTGCGCGCTGATGAATCTGCCCTAATTTGGGAATTGAACTCTCTTCTTTTCAGGGAAATGACATCTCTATAGAAGGCCGTATTTCTCCACTCAAATCCTCATTTTCCAGACTAACCACATCACTGCTGCGAGCTCCCAAATTAAGCCCAATACAGAGCGTTAAAGAGATTCCCCCTTCTTCTAATCACCGGCGGTTCTTTGGAGTAACAGTTAATAAGGCGTTTCACTCCTCCATTAAAAACAGATTATTTGTTTCTGATATAAACGGCTTAATGCTGATTAAATCAGAGTTAGATAAAACGAAGACTGCAGGCGTTTGACACCTTTCCGGCTGTACACCTGTCCTCTGTCGGCTTTCTGTTCTTGTATTCGTCAGTAGCTGCTTTTCCATTGAATTAAAAATTGTGAAAATTGAATTTGCGATAATAAATTTGCCAAATGAAAACAATTGAAAAAAAATTGTGTTTGGAGATTTTTCAAAGCTGCAATAAAAACACTTTATTTCAGAATTATGAACACGATTTCCCAAAATCTCTTCGTCCGTAACTGCTTAGCTCGCCGCTCCACGGCTTGAATAAGACGCCGACGTCTCCTTTGATAGAGGATGATGACCGCTAGTACCGTGGAATTGTAAATCTAAATGTGGTTTAGATCCTTCGCCATTTTTTTAGAACGACTTATAGTGTAAGTTGGTTTGTGTTTATTCACACAATTAGGATTTAATAGAAACTGCGTAGATTAAATGTATTTATTTTTTTACATTTCTAGAATTTCAAGAGTCGGGCGGTACTAGAAAAAATTTTTACTTTTATTTTTTAAAAAAAGATGACTTAGAAAAAAGTCTTACCTGAATACCAACATGTCTTCAATTGCTTCATCTGTTTTTATCTGAGCCGGTACGAAGCATCGCAATCCGTGTTTTTTTTATGAGTTACAGAGTTTTGGTTTAGTAAAAACTAAGACTGTTGTTGTTCTAACGTCGTGTCAAATCTGGGCATTTTTGCAACAATATTTCTGTGTTTATTACAGCTCCTCCATGCATTTATTATTTTTTTACTGTTGCAGATAATATTTTATCTCTTTCGTTTTACCACATTTTACCTTTAAAATTATTTTTGTCTTTTTCTCCGTTATAATTTTGCTGCAGTTGTTATTGTATATTTTTTGTCCTCTGAAAAACGCGTTACAGTGATTTGGTGTTTGTTTTTGTCTCCCTCAACCCATTACTGCAAACGCTAATATACTTTTATAGAAAACTTTAGGAACTTTGTCATTTATATAAAAGTACATGTATGCAATGCAGTCTGTGAACATGTGGAAGTTAAGTGGTATCTAAGTAGGAATGAAGGAGTACCGAGTACTCGGATATTTGCCATCTGCTCTTGGAAATTTGAGTATTTATTCCTCCGAAATATAGAATAATGTTGGATTTTCACTTTATTAACAGAAAAAAAGCCAAATATGCAGCGCTACCGTCACAGGAAGTGGACAAACCTTCAAAATAAAATGTTGGTGAAGTAAATCTATTGAGTTTTTAGGTAAATTAAAAAAACGAAACTAAGTTCCATTTACTGACATAAGTTGCCTTAACACCAGAGTTTTAGCTCCAACGTTTACATTCTTTTGAATACGATAATTCTTCAACTGATGATGCGATTAATGTCATTTCCGTTTTGAAAAAAGCAGCCTCATAATATATTTTATTAAATAATAATAATCGGTGTTGAAGCTGTGAATCTGGATTTGTGAATCGAATTTATGCCATTTTTCAGTCCCATTGAAAATAAATAGGACTTTTTTTCCAATTTAAAACATTAAAAACATTTAGTGAGTTTACTTACGCTACTTTTGAAATTATGCAAAATATATTTAAATTTTACACTAATAAAATCTTATGCAATTATTGAAACTTTACGCACGCTTTGCGCTTTTTTTTAAACAAAATTCCTCAAATATTTGTGCACTTTCTGCAAATGTGGTTTCAAAACATTAATAATATCAAGGACATTAATGCTACTGAGATTTTTGAGGCTAATTTTGAGGTTAACTAATATTTAGCAACACGCTAATGTTTTTGGCTAACATAGCATCTACTGAAGTTTTTTTCAGGCTATTCTTGAGTTTAGCTAATATTTTAGCACCATGCTAACATTTATATCTAATCTGGCATCCAATGAGGTTTGTTGGCCAAAGCTAGTATTTTAGCAACATGCTAGAATTTTTGGTTTATTTGACATAAACTGAGGGTTTTTTGTGCTAATTTCAAGTTAAGCTAATATGTTAGCAATATTCAAACTTTTTTTGGCAAATTTGGCATCTAATACTTTTTTTGGGCAAATTATGAGTTAAGCTAGTATTTTAGCAACGTGTTAGCTTTTTTGGGCTACTTTGGCATCTATTGAGGTTTTTTTGGGCTAAATCTGATTTAAGCTAATTTTTCTTAGCAACGTGCTAATTTTTTTTGGCTAATTTTGGCATTTAATGAGGTTTTTAGGGCAAATTTCTTCAGCATCGTCAGCAAACAACCTCACCATCTTATCGCATTCAAAGCAACGTTTCTAGTTAGTTATTTAGTTAGTTAGTCCTTTATTTCAAGAATACAAAAAATAAATAAATACATGGGGAAAAAACAAGAAAACAACGGACAATTTTTATATAAATTATAAATAAAAGACAATACACTTCATTTATGTAGTTCGAAATGGAGGAGGAAGAAATTTAAAAAAAACTTTTTTTTAATCCTACCCCCTAAAAATATTTCAATTTTAACCTTTATTATAAATAATTTCAGAAAAGGAAATTTAGTACCATTTTTTTTTTTTTTTCGTCAAGCATTTGTCCATATAATCAAACAGACACAAGGATCGATACTCAAACATGTACATGTATTTTGAGGTTAATTAATATTTTAGCAACACGCTAATGTTTTTGGCTAACATAGCATCTACTGAGGTTTTCTGGGGCTATTCTTGAGTTTAGCTAATATTTTAGCACCATGCTAACATTTATATCTAATTTGGCATCTAATGAAGTTTTTTGGGCAACTATGGCCTTAAGCTAGTATTTTAGCAACATGCTAGAATTTTTGGTTTATTTGACATAAACTGAGGGTTTTTTGTGCTAATTTCAAGTTAAGCTAATATGTTAGCAACATTCAAACTTTTTTTGGCAAATTTGGCATCTAATACTTTTTTGGGGCAAATTATGAGTTAAGCTAGTATTTTAGCAACGTGCTAGCTTTTTTGGCTACTTTGGCATCTATTGAGGTTCTTTTGGGCTAAATCTGATTTAAGCTAATTTTTCTTAGCAACGTGCTAGTTTTTTTGGCTACTTTTGGCATTTACTAAATTTCTTCAGCATTGTCAGCAAACAACCTCATCATCTTCAGCGACCACATTCAACAAAAATCATTCACATTGCATTATCGCATTCAATGCAACTTTTCTAGTTAGTAGTTAGTTAGTTAGTCCTTTATTTCGAACATACAAAAAAATTAAATAAATAAATACATGGTGAAAAAACAAGAAAACAACTGAAAATTTTGATATAAATTATAAATAAAAGACATTACACTTCATTTATGTAGTTCACTTTTACGAAATGGAGCAGGAAGAAGTTTAAAAAAAACCTTTTTTTTTAATCCTACCCCCTAACAATATCTTAATTTTAACCTTTAATATAAATTATTTCAGAAACGGAAATTTAGTACATTTTTTTTTTTTTCATCAAGCATTTGTTCATATAATCAAACACACACAAGGATCTGTACTCAAACATGTACATGTATGCAAATATAACAGACCTAGTAATAATTATCATTAATTTAGCTTTCTTTGATGTTGTTTTTGATGTACAGTTGTCACTTTTTATATTGCGGTCTAAAATTCCTGGTCTTGCTGTTTAAATAGATTTAGTTTTTTTTTTTTTTTTTTAATTTGGACATTGTGTTCTGTATTCTGATTGGCTGTAGACCGCATCAATTAATCTCTCCCTATACAAAAAGCATACAGTTTTCCTAAACTAATTTTTAAAAATACTTGGGTTATAAACAATAAGTAAAAGGTCTATAAATCTACATTGAAAGTTTTCCGCTTTTTTAGATCTCCTGCGATAAATAAGGGATCCCTGTAGCAACTTGAGACAAACTGGGTTGTAAAATCTGCTTCATACATATAATGGATTGACACTAAATTCTTACGTTTTGCAGGCGCCGTGCTTGGTGCAGCGGCTGAGCGGGACTCTGATGACGCAGCTGCTGAAGGCCACAAACAAGGCGTGGTGGTCCTTGTCCAGCTCCAACCCAGAACCCTCCTGTCCTCCTGACCCTGAACATTACACCTGACAGACAGACAGACAGACGACAGGTTGCTGCTGTCGCTCCAGCAGCTACGAGACAAGAAAAATAACAAAATAATGAAAATACTTTGTCGGGTTGTAGACGTCTATGTCCTCCAGGAGTTTGGACCCGAAGCTGTCGTTTGGATGCGTACTGGCCAGAACTTTTAGCACTCGCCCTTCATCAGATCCCAAGAACATCACAGTTCGATCCTTATTGGGACCGGCAGAAACATCCACCACTATCTGAGTTAATTTGGACCTGAAAAAGATTCAAGATACAAATTTTAAATCATTTACATCACATGTGTCAAAGTCAAGGCCCGGGGGCCGGATCCGGCCCTCCAGGTGATTATATCCGGCCCTCCAGATCATTTTATTTTATTGTTATTAATGGCCCGATGTTATCTTGCGCTTATTTCTAACTTGTATAGTTTTGACAAAAGATATTTTTATGGAGAGAAAAATATAGAGTTAGTTATTTAAGGTTTAAGTTGATTTATTCTGGAATAATATTCCTGCGTTTTTATTATTCATGGTTTTGTTAAAAAGTTACGTTTTAAAGTTTTAAAAATTGGCATTCCGCCACCTTTTTTGGACTATTTTGGCATTTACTAAGATTTTTTGGCTGTTTTGGTGTTTAGCTAAAAATTCAGCTACATGCTAGCTGTTCTGGCTAATTTAGGCTTTTTTGTTTAAGTTTTTTTGTCCATTTTGGTGTTTAGCTAATATTTTCTATATGTTCTGGGTAATTAGAGCTTTTTGAAATGTTTTTTTAGGCTGTTTTGGAGTTAGGCTAATATTTACATGCTAGCTTTTGTTTTGTTTTTTTTAGTTTAGGCTAATTTGGCATTTAGCTAATATTTTAGCAGGCTATCAGCTTTAGTGTTTGTCGCTATCAATTTTAGCATCTTCAGCTATCAGCACTAACATTTTCAGCTGCCAAATTCAGCTTACGCATTCACACTAGCATTACCGCAGGCAATGCTATATACAGTATCTAGTTCATAATTATATTTAAAAGTTACGGTTTTAAAAATTTAGTTTTAATATTCAATAAATGCTTATCCTGTTTGGCCCGCGACCTAAGGTGTGTTTTGGATTCTGGCCCCTTGTGCAAAGTTTGACACCCCTGATTTACACAAATACACCTTCACATTTTGTGTTACGAACATCTAAAGGGAAATGTTGCCTCAATCAAGGTGGGGTGACACAGCTAACGTAGTCTCTGCCTTTCTTAATATAGAGACGAATACAAAGAAAAGTGAACTTTCCGTGGAGGTTGAGGATTTTTCTCCTCCACCTTCTCCAAAGGCAGATACTCAGACCAAAGGGGGCCCGTGTCTTAGTGGTAACATGATGCTAGCATCATTAGCTAATGAAGGCTAACCTATTAAGCCAACAATCATGAGTGAAACGTTCATTTGCAAATCAATCACTGGATTCAATGTCAATTGTACTCAAAAACTGTTGCCTAACGTCTTTTTTTTTGGTTTTCTACTGATCAAAACCTAGAAGGAGCCGCAACATTAGCCTTTAAGAAATTTGGATTCATAACCTTCTTTCTGTTTTTTTTTGTTTTTTTTTTTAAATACATGTGAATATTGTCTATTTTTGGCATGAACAAAAGCAAAAAAAAAAAATCTAAAAAGAAACTAGCATCTCTCAAATAGGTATTTTTTTTACGTTTTTTACTTTAGTAGCAAAAAATATCTATAAAAAATATCTAAAATCTATAAATTAAATCAGCCAAAAATTTTAGCATGTTGCTAAAATAAAAGCTAAACTCAAAATTAGCCTAAAACTTCCAGTAAATAACAAATTAGCTAAAAATGTTAGCATATTGCTAAAACATTAGCTAAACTCCAAATTAGAATAAAAAAACTAATTAGAGGACAAATCCACCAAAAAAAAAGCTAGCTTGTTGCTTAATTTCTAGCGCAGGGGTCTCAAACTCAATTGAGCCGGGGGCCGCTGGAGACAGAGTCTGGGTGAGGCCGGGCCGCATCAGGATTTCAACAAGAAAATTGCTGATAAAACATTCCAATGTTCTCAAATATCTTTATTTTTAACACTAAATAATGAATGAATTAAATTAATTAATTTAAAAAAATGAATTAGAAAATCAATCATTAATAATTAAAATAATAACAATGACCATAGAGCAGACACAGACGACTGCAGAAGCCACATATTGACTGACTGAGCAGAGCAGTGTTTCTCAAATGGTGGGGCGCGCCCCCCTGGAGGTAATGCAAATAAAAACAAGTTTACATTAGTGATGGATATTGTGCATAATCCTACATAGTAGTTGATAATAAATTTAATATAGCAAAAACAACCTAAAACTCAATTTACAGTAAACCAATGCGAAAGAACTGAATCTCTGAGAAAAGACAGAATTCCATCACCACTGTGGAGAGAAACAAGGAAAGATTGTTTTTACTCTGTCTGGAAGTTTTGGAAGTATTCTTAAAAAAAAAAGAAAGATAACAATTAAAAAAACTTTTTATTTAGAAGTTTTTATTATTATTATTCTTTAATGATAATAAAAGTATGATGTTTTGAGGAGATATACGTTTAATTTGAGCAAATTAACGGATACTAATGATGCTAGCAGCTGAAAGAGGGGGGTGGTGTATAAGAGAAAACACCTGACAAACACTGGACTAGAGAAAACTATTTTTATTCAGTTTCAAACGTCTGTGTTTACAGAACCTCCTTCATTTCTGAGCTGAGAGCAGCGCGCTCACTGGAAGCTCAATGCAAACGCCGCACACCAGAATTCCTGGCCTCTGCGTCGGGAGCGCGCGTTGCTACGCAAGTTTTTAAATCTGGTCTCAAGCTCTGCGCACAAATCGTGCACGCACTGAGCGCGCGCTGAGTCTTCAACCCGGTTCAATATTTAACGCACAGTCTCAGCAGCGCTAATGAACGGTAAAAACACCATAGAAGAAGAATCTCCTCTCTGCTGCTGCGTGCGTGACCGCGCTGCTCCGGTGTGGATACCACCTGCTGCGCGTGCGTTCATAAACCCGCGCAGACATGCGGCCGGTGTGGAAGCACCTTTGAAGATTCTGCTCGCTCGCGGGCATCACTCACGCACGCGGAAGTAGACAGTCTCTCTCGCGAGGACTTTTTCTGCTCGTGGAGGAGGAAAAAGCGCTCACGAGGGTCTGATTTGTCCGCGCGGAATATTTGATGCGTGCGCGGAATTGTCGCGCGGTGTCAGGAACACGCTTTTTGACAAGCGGCAGGCTGTGTATCACGTGTTGTCACGTGGCAAAAGAGGAGCGGGGCCCGCGGATCACGTTCAGTGAGAAAGCACTTCCAGCAGCTTCATGGCTCAATGAGGAGGCTCGGACAGCCCGCCGATGTCCCGCCCTCCAGAGCCACATACCTTACCGTGATTGGTTCGTTTAGGCTCTGGACACAACAACTGTCATTCATCTCAGCCTTGCGGGCCGCACTAACAGTAATCTTTCATATGAAGGCGGGGGCCGCAAATTATCATCCCGCGGGCCGCAGATTGCCCACGGGCCGCGAGTTTGAGACCCCTGTTCTAGCGGAACTCCAACATAGCCCAAAATTCCTCAGTAAACTAACTTAGTCAAAAACGTTAGCATGTTGCTAACATAGAAACTAAATTTGAAATTAACAAAAAAAAAAAAAAAAACAGTAGATAAAATATACACAAAAATACACAAATTAGCTAAAAACATCAGTATTTTACTCAAATATTAGCAAAACTCCAAATTAGCATAGAATTCCTCAGTAAACTAACTTAATCAAAATCATTAGCATGTAGCCAAAATAGAAGCTTAAACTCTAAATTAGCCTAAAAACCCCACTAGAAAACAAATTAGCCAAAAACGTTAGTATTTTGCAATAATAGCTAATCTCCATTTTTTTTTAAATTTATTTTTCTTCAGCCAGAGAGCCGCTATGGAGAGATAAAAGAGCCACATGTGGCTCTGGAGCCGCAGGTTGCAGACCCCTGTCCTAGATTATTGACAACGCTAAAGCTAAAGCTAACACGATAACAACCGGCCGTTACAGATTCAAAGAGGCCAGTTGACCAATCACAAAATTCAATTGTAATACCTTGTTTCAACCTGTAGGGGGCAGCACACATACAGCTTTAGGCCCAATTGGAATTCAAATACCCCGTCGTTTTGAAGGGGTATTTGTAGTAAGAGTTGTGTCCAGAATAAATATTTTTAAGATTCCCGCTCTCCAAGCGGACGGATACAAAAATCCTCTGTCACGAGGGTAAACCGCGATATGGCGGAGTGGAGAAGCGCTTTTCTTCGCGTGCTCTGAATTACACATGTTTACATTTAAATGTAAGTAATGACTTTTTAAAGTTATAAACTCCTGTTTCAATGTATATCCAAGCGCTGGAAGCTCCAAGCTAACGCTAACTGACCGGCGACTATTGATGATGTCATCGAGCGAAAGTGATACTATTTCATCTGGAGGGCTAAATGTAAGGGTACCAAAAAATTTGGATTGGTCTTTAGACTTTCATTTCAGGAATTATTTATTTTAAATAAACTTTTAAAGCCCCATTTTTAGAGGTCAACAGCCAAATAAAGTGGATTTAGTGTTTGGTTACCCTTTAAAGTAAGGAAAAAAATTGAATTTGTCACAAAAAAAGGAAACTAATTTTGCTTCATTTGTAAAAAAAAATTAATTTTATGAAGAAATAAAAATCTAAATGAATGAAAGTGAGATATAAAAACACTTTATTTTAATAAACTTTGGGATCCAGAATGTTCCTGTTTATGCTTCTCCAGGTTCTTCATGATATTAATGCAGAAACACAGATTTATAAAATATCAAATTTAGACACGGAACTAACAAAATTAGGATTGGCCCGGACATCTGCTACACGACAGTAAGCGGATCTGTTCCTCCCACGCCGCCCCTTCGACGTCCGCATTATCATTTTCTGGGTCAGTGTGAACTTTGGCACAGAGGCTAATTTGACCACCGAATTAGGAATTGCATTTCTATTTCAGACTGGTAATTAGAATCCATCAAAAACTCATTTAAAAATCTGCAGATGAAGATTAAAAAGGTCAGATTTTCAGAGGGAGATGAAGCAAAAACTTCCTTTGAGCCGACAGTTAATCTTAGCCGATGCAGATGATTGTCCTCCAGAGTTTAGGTCGGGATGCTTTCTTTTTTTCTAATTTTTTCAAAAATGTAGTTCCCCTGGATACACTTCACTTTTCCTGCAGCATTCCTGACCTTTCAGATTTCTTTCTAGTGTTTAGTGTTTGTTCTCATCACACTTTTGGTCATTTGGGAGAGAAAATATGACATTGATTTCAGATTCATTTCGCCACACTAAATTAACTGGATAAATGACAGAAAACGATTGGAATATGTTGGGTTTTAGTGAAATGGAAGCAAAAGTAAGCCTGCTAATATGCTGCTCTATCTTCTCCTATCCATATCTATAATTTGAAAGGAAATTTAGAGGAAATAAAACCGAATGAGTTGTCAAGATAAATCAAAAAAATGTAAAGAACGACAATCTTAAATCATGTTTGCAGATGATACTGTCATTTATACAAAGAGTCAAATCCACAGAAGGGAAGGTTTGTTAATAAAAAAGATACATTTAAGCGGCTTCAGCAAAATAGATTGGTGTGAATGGGAGGAGCCAAAGCAGAAAGGTGGGGTTAACCCTTTAAACTGGAGCTTGAGCCCCAACGTTGTCATTCTTTTGACCTACTTAGTGCATCTGCAGTGGTGAAAAGCAGCCTGGCACTGATATGCGATACTTTACATTAGTAATGTATTTGAGATTTTTTTTTTAAACGTAAAAAACTTCAGAGTTCTAAACTGCAAATCATTTCATTTCAGGGATTTCTAACTGTGTGTGATATGTAAAATGATGTATAAAATAATTTAATGTCTTGCAATAAATAAATCTTTGTTGTTTAATACTTATGAATTTGATTAACGATAAGTATAAATTACTTAATTTAGAAGTTAATAAGTAAACTATCTTTTTTTAACTCAAATTTTTTATTTTTCCAATCAAGTCGTTGTATGCTAATTTGAAGTTTAGCTAATATTTTAGCAAAATGCTAATGTTTTTAGCTAATTTGTTATCTACTGAAAGTTTTTTTTTGATAACTTAGAATTTAGCTTCTATTTTAGCAACATGCTAACATTGTTGACTAAGTTCGTTTTCTGAGGAATTTTAGGCTATTTTGGAGTTCAGCTAGTAATTAAACAACAAGCTAGCTTTTTTGGCAGATTTGGCCTCTAATTAGTTTTTTTATGCTAATTTGGAGTTTAGCTAATATTTTAGCTATATGCTAACATTTGTAGCTAATTTGTTATCTATTGGCGGTTTTCGGAAAATTTTGAGTTTAGCTTTTATTTTAGCAACATGCTAACGGTTTTGGCTAAGTTTTCTGAGAAATTGTATGCTAATTTGAAGTTTAGCTAATATTTTTATAAAATGCTAATGTTTTCAGCTAATTTGTTATCTACTGAAAGTTTTTTTTTGGATAATTTTGAGTTTAGCTTCTATTTTAGCAACATGCTAACGTTTTTGACTAAGTTAGTTTTTTGAGGAATTTTAGGATATTTTGGAGTTCAGCTAGTAATTAAGTAACAAGCTAGCTTTTTTGGCAGATTTGGCCTCTAATTAGTTTTCTTTGCTAATTTGGAGTTTAGCTAATATTTTAGCAAGATGCTAACATGTGTAGCTAATTTGTTATCTATTGGGGGTTTTAGGCTAATTTTGAGTTTAGCGTTCATTTCAGCAACATGCTAAAATTTTTTGGCAGATTTAATTTACAGAGAAATGTTATGCTAATTTGAAGTTCAGCTAGTAATTAAACAACAAGCTAGCTTTTTTGCTACTAAAGTTAAAAACGTAAAAAAACTCCCTTTTTGACAGATGCTAGTTTCTTTTTATATATTTTTTTGCTTTTGTTTGTGCCAAAAATAGACAATATTCACATTTATTAAAAAAAACAAAAAGAAAGTTATGAATGGAAATCCAAATTTCAATGCGGCTCCTTCTAGATTTTGATCAGTAGAAAACAAGCCCAAATGGCTCTTTTACTGTTAAAGGTTGCTGACCTCTGGTATATCGGAATAGAGCTGAGAAAGAAATAATCCAGAGCAAGATTCACAATTTTACACCAACCCGTCAGTACATCCACTCGTACTGGGTAGTATAAGAGTGAATGGAAAAATACTAAACAATTAATACAATATTTTATGAGAAATAAAATGTACTTTCTTTAATATAAAACAACATTGAAGTTGACAGATATTAAAGTTAAATTAATCTTTTGGTGGAAGGAAGTTTTAAAAAAGCAAAGGCACCGTCCTTGATCGTTCACTTTCAGAATAAAAGAGTAAAATCTTTGACTGTTTTCTATTTTTTACTCATCTCAAACATCAGGATCCATTTTCTGCTCAGAGTTTAATTTAGAAACTTTATTTTGGGAGCGTGACTTCTCTGAAATCGTCAACGTTTTGCATCACAGTCGGCAGCAGCTGCCACGGCGCAGCGTCCGCTCCGTGCCGAAGATGAACCTCTCCTCTGTCATCGACAACCGTCCCAAACACACTCGTGACTCCAAATACCTGCTGGAGGTCCTGGTGAAGCATGGGCGGTCATTAACGGAGGAAACGGCTTCATCCATCAGAGGGTAGGACTTGATAAAAGTCAGCATCTCGTCTGGGAACTCCACAGATGATTTATAGTCTGAAGCTGGACCATCACCTGCACAGGTACCAGGTCTGGGACAAAAAAAAAAAAAAAAACAAAAACGGGATCAGCTGAGTCCAAAGTGGTCAATGTGAAGTGATGCCCCGCCCCCTCACCTTGGTCTGGGAACCTGCTCTTCAGGGACTGGAGTCCAGGATGAGTCGCTGGTTCTCTGCTCCTTGAACTTTCCGTTAAAAACTCGTTCGATGTCGTCCATGTAGAACGCACAGACGGCAGAGCCTGGGATGCTGAAGAGAAGAGACACAAACGTGCTTTAGTGCTGTTCACCCCTGGAGAACACCATCTCAGCTCAAATCTGCTTCAGATCAGGATCATAAGGCACTTTTAATAGATCCTGTTAGAGCAGCAAGGAAAATGCTAAACGAGGATTATGAAGAAAATGTGTCTGAATTCTTTAAATTCCGTTTATTTATTTTTCTTTTCACATAAATATTGAAACGCACTCTCAGCAATTTCTGCATTCTTGGTATCAAAATATTCAGCTTGTTAATGATATTCCTGCTTGTGTCTTTGGTATTAATACATTTTTATGTTTGTTTACGATTTTACACAATTTATGTGATTTTTAGCCCAATATTAAGTCACTGAGAAATGTTTAAATTCTTTTTATACTTTAAAGGATTTTCACCTTACACGTTTGGTATTCTTAAATTTTAAGCATTTTTAATTTTTAAGCATTTTTTTTGGCGATTTTTCAAATAATTCTCGAATTTGCAAATTCTGCAAGTTGGTATCAAACGTTCAGCACATTCAGGACATTCATGTGTGTATTTTTTGCTATCAAACATTTAAAAATGTTTGTGCAAATTTTGCGGTTTTTAAGAAATTATTTAAACTATTTGTGTAATTTATGCAAAAGTTGAGTATCAAAACATTTAGTGTGTTCATCCTTTGATATTTATTTAACGAATTTTACTCAACAATGCAATTTTTTTTTAGAAATTCTTAAAATTCTTTGTGCTCTGTCTGCATTTAATGCACATAATTGCATATAATTTACGTATTTTAAAATTGTATCCAATTTTTACGATTTTTTTTCAGGAAATTTTTCAAAATCTTTGTGCACTTTCTACAAATAATGCAATTTCAAATTCTTTGTGCACGTCCTGCAAATATGCGAGTTGGTTTCAAAACTTTCAGCACCTTTAGAACATTCACACTTGTACTTTTGATTTTCATACATTTTACAATTTTCTTGCAATGTTTTTGAGAAATTTTCCAAATTCTTTATGCAGTTTCTGCAAATAATGGGAGTTATGTATCAAAACGTTCAGCACGGCAAGGACATTAATGCTTGCATTTCAGGTATTCAAATATTTTAAGAATTCTAACAATTTTATGCAAGTTTCATGATTAAAAAAAATTAAATAAATTTAAATCTTTGTGCATTTTTTGAATGTTCTGCAAGTTTAGTATCAGCACTTTCAGGACATTCATCCTAGTACTTTTAGCATTCATACAGTTTACAAAATAAAAAAAAATTGTGATTTTTCAGGGAATTTTTCAAATTCTTTGTGCACTTTCTGCAAGTTTGCTATCAAAACATTCAGGATATTCATGTTTACACTTTTGATACTCTTCGAGACATCTTTAGTGACCACATTCAGCGTAAAATATTTACAATTGCATTATCTGCGATAAGAAGGTTTTTGTTAACCACGCCCACATTTCTGTTTGTTTTAGATTTATGCATTCAGTGTTTTCAATACTCCAGTGAAAAATGTGAGAAACAAGGAAATATAACATTTGCAAAGTCACCAGGCTAACACTGTTCAAAATCTACAAATTTAAATTCTTAATTTTTTTCCCTGAGTTGCTTCCCATTGATGCCCGAGGAGTTAGGAAGTTTCACTTTCCTTTATTATAGCTACTAACTGTGTTTCCATGCAAAAAAACTATTCTAAAAGTGTGTATTTTTTAACATTTGTCTAAGTCAGAGGTCTGCAACCTGCGGCTCCAGATCCACATGTGGCTCTTTTATCTCTCTATGGTGGCTCTCTGGATGAAGAAAAATTAAATAATAGAAAATTTAAAAAAAAATTGGAGATTAGCTATTATTTTAACAACATGCTAATGTTTTTGGCTAAGTTTTCTGTGAAATTTTATGCTAATTTAAAGTTTAGCTAATATTTTAGCTAATGTTTTCAGCTAATTTGTTATCTATTGAAAGTATTTTTTGATAATTTAGAATTTAGCTTCTATTTTAGCAACATGCTAACATTTTTGACTAAGTTAGTTTTCTGAGGAATTTTATGCTAATTTGAAGTTTAGCTAATATTTTAGTAAAATGCTAATGTTTTCAGCTAATTTGTTATCTATTGAAAGTATTTTTTTATAATTTCGAATTTAGCTTCTATTTTAGCAACATGCTAACATTTTTGACTAAGTTAGTTTTCTGAGGATTTTTAGGCTATTTTGGAGTTCAATTTTTCAATTTCAATTTTATTTATATAGCCCAAAATCACAAAGAATTTTGCCTCATTGGGCTTCATGCAGGTAATTTTTACAGTTTCAAAAAAATAGTCATGAAACATGAAAGAAAGATCACTAAAGACTAAACAGACTAAATAAACTGGATATCCTTGCTCTTAGACCCTCCCTCTCGGTAAGGAAAAACTCCTAAAAAACCTGAATCATGAAAAACGAAGAAACCTTAGGGATTCCCACATGAGGGAGAGATCCCATCCCAGGACAAACAGGCAATACCAGAACTGGTAAGGGAAAAAACTAGTAATTTAGCTAGTAGTTAAGCAACAAGCTAGCTTTTTTTTAGCAGATTTGGCCTCTAATTAGTTTAATATGCTAATTTGGAGTTTAGCTAATATTTTAGCAATATGCTAACATTTTTAGCTAATTTGTTATCTTCTGGGAGTTTTAGGCTAATTTTGAGTTTAGTTTTTATTTCAGCAACATGCTTAAATTTTTTGGCTGATTTAATTTACAGAGAAATGTTATGCTCAATTGAAGTTCAGCTAGTAATTAAGCAACGAGCTAGCTTTTTTGCTACTAAAGTTAAAAACGTAAAAAAAAACTTTTTTTAAAGAAGTTAGTTTCTTTCTATATATTTTTTTGCTTTTGTTCATGCCTAAAAGATATTATTCACATTTATAAAAAAAAACTAACAAAAAAAAAAAGAAGGTTATGAATGCAAATCCAAATTTCTTAAAGGCTAACGTAAGTCAACGTGGCTCCTTCTAGGTTTTGATCAGTTAAAAACGAGCCCAAATGGCTCCTTTACTCTTAAAGGTTGCCAACCACTTGTCTAAATCTATACATTTAAAGCACTGACTGATACAAATTAAAGCACTTTAGTCACAAAAAAAAAAAGCTCACAGCCTTGAAAGATGGATTGTCTCACGATTTCTAAATTGGCGCATTAATCCAACCATCCCGGACAGTAAAAGTCACAGGGCTTCATGTTGAGGCTTGTGACTCACAGCACAGGAAAATTCCGCCCTTATATAATCCAGTCTGAGTGCAGCAAATATAGACTATACACCGGAGACGTATGGACGGAGCCGCGCACATGTGAATTTAACACACAGAGCGACGACTAACGAGGTCAGCCTCTGCGAGCGAGAACACGTTAAAGACGGACGAGAAAGGGAACACTTTTGGAAATCTAACAAGGCAAAAGAAAGGAAATAAATCAATTAATAAGAGAAACTGCCTTTGGCAAAAATCTTCATATTATCGGCTTAAAGAGTCAGAATTAAGAGGTTCTAAAAACACAGTTTTAATATCAGACACAGTCCAACTTAATTATTAACGTCCTCATTTATAAAAGAAACGAAGCAGAAACTTTCAAGTCGACTTACTTAACACATAAAAGAATAATTAAAGCAGAGAGCAGTTACTAAACACTCCTCACTCCCTCCTGCTGCTGCTGTCATAGTTTTATTTAACAAAAAAAAAAACCCTCTAATTTCAGTTTTATCTCATTACCAACTATTTCATTTTTTGGTTGCCTCGGGGTAACAAAAACGTTAAAGTAACTTTTAGAGGAATACATTTTATGATTCCCATGGTAACTATGGCATTAACCACGCCCACATTCCTAACATGCGCATATATGGTACTGCACGTCATAGTGTTATTTTTCAGCTTGTGCCCAGAAATTCATAAAATAGCATTTTGACGCTATTGTGTGTGCTTACATGTGTGTGTGTGTGATCATCATCATAATGATTGGCTAGCCAGAGGTCGGCAACCTTCAACAGTAAAAGAGCCATTTGGGCTCGTTTTCTACTGATCAAAACCTAGAAGGAGCCGCATTGACTTACGTTAGCCTTTAAGAATTTTGGATTTGCATTCATGACCTTCTTTTTGTTGTTATTTTTTAATAAATGTGAATAAAGTCTATTTTTGGTACAGAAAAAGCAAAAAAAATATATAAAAAGAAACTAGGATCTCTCGAAAAGAGAATTTTTTCAATGTTTTTAACTTTAGTAGCAAAAAAGCTAGCTCGTTGCTTAATTACTAGCTGAACTTTAAATTAGCATAACATTTCTCTGTAAATTAAATCCGCCAAAAATTTTAGCATGTTGCTGAAATAAAAGCTAAACTCAAAATTAGCCTAAAACCCCCAGTAGATTAGCTAAAAATGTTAGCATACAGCTAAAATATTAGCTAAACTCCAAATTAGCATACAATTTATCAGAAAACTTACGGTAACGGTAGCATATTGCTAAAATAAAAGCTAAACTCAAAATTTAGCCTAAAACCCTAGTACAGGGGTGTCGAACTCCAGGCCTTCGAGGGCCAACGTCTGCTGGTTTTCCAGAAATCCTGCCTTATCTTCTGCTGATTACCTGGATCAGGTGTGTTTGGCCAATAAGGAGCTTCAAAGGCAGGTTGATTGGAAAACATGTAGGACACCGGCCCTCGAGGCCTGGAGTTTGACACCTGTGCCTTAGTAGATAACAAATTAGCTAAAAATGTTAGCATACAGCTAAAATATTAGCTAAACTCCAAATTAGCATAAAAAACTAATTAGAGGCCAAATCTGCCAAAAAAGCTAGCTTGTTGTTTAATTACTAGCTGAACTCCAAAATAGCCAAAAAATTCCTTAGTCAAAAACGTTAGCATGTTGCTAAAATAGAAGCTAAATTCTAAATTATCCAAAAATACTTTCAATAGATAACAAATTAGCTGAAAACATTAACATTTTACTGAAATAATACATAAATTCCAAATTAGCATACAATTTATCAGAAAAACTTAGCCAAAAACATTAACATGTTGCTAAAATAATAGCTAAACTAGAAATTAGCGTAAAACCCTTAGTAGATAACAAATTAGCTAAAAATGTTAGCATACAGCTAAAATATTAGCTAAACTCCAAATTAGCATAAAAAACTAATTTGAGGCCAAATCTGCCAAAAAAGCTAGCTTGTTGTTTAATTACTAGCTGAACTCCAAAATAGCCAAAAATTCCTTAGTCAAAAACGTTAGCATGTTAATAAAATAGAAGCTAAATTCTAAATTATCCAAAAATACTTCCAATAGATAACAAATTAGCTGAAAACATTAACATTTTACTGAAATAATACATAAACTCCAAATTAGCAAACAATTTATCAGAAAAACTTAGCCAAAAACGTTAGCATGTTGCCAAAATAAAAGCTAAACTAGAAATTAGCGTAAAACCCTTAGTAGATAAAAAATTAACTAAAAATGCTAGCATCTTGCTAAAATATTAGCTAAACTCCAAATTAGCATAAAAAACTAATTAGAGGCCAAATCTGCCAAAAAAGCTAGCTTGTTGCTTAATTACTAGCTGAACTCCAAAATAGCCAAAAAATTCCTTAGTCAAAATGTTAGAATGTTGCTAAAATAGAAGCTAAATTCTAAATTATTCAAAAATACTTTCAATAGATAACAAATTAGCTGAAAACATTAACATTTTACTGAAATAATACATAAACTCCAAATTAGCACACGATTTATCCGAAAAACTTAGCCAAAAATGTTAGCATGTTGCCAAAATAATATCTAAACTAGAAATTAGCGTAAAACCCTTAGTAGATAACAAATTAGCTAAAAATATTAGCATATTGCTAAAATATTAGCTAAACTCCAAATTAGCATAAAAAACTAATTAGAGGCCAAATCTGCCAAAAAAGCTAGCTTGTTATTTAATTACTAGCTGAACTCCAAAATAGCCAAAAATTCCTTAGTCAAAAACGTTAGCATGTTAATAAAATAGAAGCTAAATTCTAAATTATAAAAAAAAAAACTTTCAATAGATAACAAATTAGCTGAAAACATTAGCATTTTACTGAAATATTAGCTAAACTTCAAATTAGCATACAATTTCTCAGAAAACTTAGCCAAAAAACGTTAGCATGTTGTTAAAATAATAGCTAATCTCCATTTTTTTTTTTTTTTTATTTACTATTATTTTATATTTCTTCATCCAGAGAACCACCATGGAGAGATGAAAGAGCCACATGTGGCTCTGGAGCCGCTGGCTGCAGACCTCTGCTCTACCACAACAACTCTGAGCTACATCTAGCATGTTGTCTTCCTGGAAACGTGTTTGCCACCTGTTAGCTTGAGTGGTGAACACCCCGACGACCGCAGGCCTCTGGTTGATCTGCAGCACGTTGGTGAGGGACTGGAGGACGTCGAAGTAGAAGAAGGAATCTCCGGGAACGGAACAGTTTAAACGAGCCTGGAATATTAAATGAGGTGAGAATCTAGACGACAGACGTTATAATAGACGAGTTTTACTCAAGAAAAAAAAGCACCTTCAGAAAAGACGTCCAGTATCTGTCCAGAACTCGAGGAGATCCTCCGTTATCATTCTTACAAACACGAGCGACTCGAGAAAACACCATCTGATGAAACAGACAGAAATACACTTTCAGTTTTATTTCAAAACAAAAAAAATCTATTGATAGATATATCTATTCAAGTTTTCAAGCTTCTCATGAAAAAGCTGCTTTTAAATGTGGAGGAACTTCAGTGTTTCTGAAACTTTAAAAAGTTCCATCAATTTGACTGTTAAGTCTTCTTACCTTGCCCAGGGCCGTGTATTCCACTGCGATCTCGCTCAAGAAAAAGTAGACATAGTTCCCGTAGTCGATGGCGTGCAGGAAGTGCGGCTCTGCAGAGAATGGAAGATAATGATGATCATCTGTTTCCTGGGTTTTCACAGTCAAAAAGGTTAAAACGACGTCTGCTCGGCACATCCCCGCACTTAGCAGGTGACAAAAGACTCCTTCACCTGCGTTCACTTTTCAATTACCGCTCCTTGCTTTTCCCCCCCGACCGCCTTTCTCAGAGCTACAGAGAAGAAGCTGCGGAGGTTTTATTAAACCGCGGAGCTTCATTAGAGCAGGGCCCATGTCACAGGAAGAACAGAACGGCGTCACCGCTACACACTTTTTGGAGCGCCGCAGTGCCGCTGAATACTCCGAAACGGAATTTTAAAAGTTTTGACATGAATGTTGTGTATTTATACTCAAATACAAATGCTAAATACAAAAAAAGACAATAAAAGTATTTAAAGTCCCACTCTGATCATGAAACATTCCCAGTGGTCTTTTAATGCTTTTATTCTAAATCTGAGTTGTTTTCTAGGATATAGTTTCATTAAAAATTTCCCTCCAAGTTTCGGCGAGACTCCGGTAGGGCACAGAAGTTTGGTTCCAAGTGTGAACTGTTGTAATGTACACAGTTCTGTGTAATACAGTTCTGAAAGAAGTCGCTGCAAACAGAGACGCATTTCAGAGGTCTGAAAGTTAACGCCAGTTTCTGCGAGAGAGCGGCGCACCACAGAGGAGCTCACTAGCTTGATACAGAGGAGCTCGCTAGCATGCTAGAGAGGAGGTCACTAGCATGCTAGAGAGAAGGTCGCTAGCTTGAAACAAAGGGGTTTGCTAGCTTGATCCAGAAGAGGTTGCTAGCTTGATACAGAAGAGGTTGCTAGCTTGATACAGAAGAGGTTGCTAGCATGATACAGAGGAGATCGCTAGCTTGATACAGAAGAGGTTGCTAGCTTGATACAGAGGAGTTTGCTAGCTTGATACAGAAGAGGTCGCTAGCTTGATACAGAGGAGCTCGCTAGCTTGATACAGAGGAGCTCACTAGCTTGATACAGAGGAGTTCGCTAGCATGCTAGAGAGGAGGTCACTAGCATGCTAGAGGAGGTCGCAAGCTTGATACAAAGGGGTTTGCTAGCTTGATACGGAAGAGCTCACTAGCATGATACAGAGGAGATCACTAGCTTGATACAAAGGAGTTTGCTAGCTTGATACAGAGGAGTTCGCTAGCTTAATACAGAAGAGGTTGCTAGCTTGATACAGAGGAGTTCGCTAGCTTGATACAGAAGAGGTTGCTAGCTTGATATAGAAGAGGTTGCTAGCTTGATATAGAAGAGGTTGCTAGCTTGATACAGAGGCGCTCGCTAGCATGCTAGAGAGGAGGTCGCTAACTTGATACAAAAGAGCTCGCTAGCTTAATACAGAAGAGGTTGCTAGCTTGATACAGAGGAGTTCGCTAGCTTGATACAGAGGAGTTCGCGAGCATGCTAGAGAGGAGGTCGCTAGCTTGATACAAAGGATTTCGCTAGCTTGATACAGAGGAGTTCGCTAGCTTGATACAGCAGAGCTTGCTAGCTTGATACAGAGGAGCTCGCTAGCTTGATACAGAGGAGTTCGCTAGCTTGATACAGAGGAGTTCGCTAGCTTGATACAGAGGAGATCGCTAGCTTGATACAGAGGAGTTCGCTAGCTTGATACAGAGGAGTTCGCTAGCTTGATACAGAAGAGGTTGCTAGCTTGATACAGAAGAGGTTGCTAGCTTGATACAGAAGAGGTTGCTAGCTTGATACAGAGGCGCTCGCTAGCATGCTAGAGAGGAGGTCGCTAGCTTGATACAAAAGAGCTCGCTAGCTTAATACAGAAGAGGTTGCTAGCTTGATACAGAGGAGTTCGCGAGCATGCTAGAGAGGAGGTCGCTAGCTTGATACAAAGGAGTTCGCTAGCTTGATACAGAGGAGTTCGCTAGCTTGATACAGAGGAGTTCGCTAGCTTGATACAGAGGAGTTCGCTAGCTTGATACAGAGGAGTTCGCTAGCTTGATACAGAGGAGCTCGCTAGCTTGATACAGAGGAGTTCGCTAGCTTGATACAGAGGAGTTCGCTAGCTTGATACAGAGGAGTTCGCTAGCTTGATACAGAGGAGCTCGCTAGCTTGATACAGAGGAGTTCGCTAGCTTAATACAGCAGAGCTGGCAAGCTCAATATAGTCAAGATGGTCAAACACAGGTGGGGCCACCACAGAAACTGTGGACAAACCCACTTGGGGCCAGGTTTTTTTCCCACTTTTAAACCATATGGGGCTCATCTGGCCTTGCTGGCTGGTTAACAACAAAACCAGCAGAAGAAAACACTCCCCAAAAGTTATTTTTTAGTTTATTTTTTGATTTATTAGCTCTTCGAACACTTTAGTTCCGTCTCATGCATAAGCCCCTCCCATTTTTTCCCTAACCCCTCCGAACAAATGGGTTGATTGACAGAACTTTCCGCGTGGTGCATTCACTGAGCTCAGGACATTAGAGGACCCCAGCAGCCAGTAACAGTCCAGTACGACACGTTTTTCACTTTATATAAAGCAGTTCTTGGACAGTTTTTCAAATGAAATGCAATGTGGTCTATACTTTCCAATTGAGTGTGTATCACTGGTTTTTTGCTTCTGGGAAATTTCAAAGACACTTAATTTTGGTCTATTTTTTAAATCTACAGTCGGTTTTTCATTTACGTTGAGCTGATCTGGTTGGACCCACCACGAACGAGCAGGAAAGACTGTTACAGTTTAGCGGCGTACCTCGCAGCCACTTGGAGTCGTATTTGACGGTTCTGAGAACGGGCCGGTCGTCTCCGAGGCTCCGGTAGATGACCGCATCGCTGGCCAGGAAGTCCGTCATGGTAGCAGAGTAGAAATCTCCACCTGAGACGCAGGAAAAGTTTGTGAAACCGAGGTCACTGAGATCACAGGTGACTGCATTCAGACTTTTGAACATCGATTCTCCTCTTACCAGCAAAGAGTCCAACGTTGGACTGACCGGACTCGAACGGACAGCGAGCCTGACCCACCACCTCCTCTCCGACCTGCTCCATGGAGGTCATCTGAGGGAAGATGGCAGCAGATTCTCTACTCAGAAGCTCAAAATTACTAATAAATAAACATGGCCAGAAAAGTATAAATTACATTTACAAATATGACTGAAAGTGCTTCATTTTAAGTTAATGAAACAAACAGAATTAAAATTTTTTTGTTCAACCTTCAAACGACAAATTCCAATTGCTAAAATGTCATGTAAATGTGTCATTTGTGATTAAATATGTGCTATTAGTATTCACAGGATGTTTTTCAGGGAGGATAATAACGCCGCTAATGAACCGGTGTCAGTCAGCGCTGATTAGAGCAGCTTAACATTACTGTACACGTGAGCTAACAACACTAATCAAATGCAAAACATGTTCGAAATGCACCGAGAATGAAGATGATTAGGACGACGGGGGGAGCAGACAGTTTAGATTCAAGGAAAAGATCATTTTATTGTTGCAAAAACAGCTGACTGAATTTATTCTCAATCTTTTGAAGACCCGATCCTGTTTAAAAGCTTTTCAAGTGTTTATTTTTAATTATAAAAATTCCGTTTTGTGCTGTTTTTTAGGACACACTTTCTGCAGGAGTTCAACAAAAATTCAGAAGAGTGGAAAACTGGGCCAGTACGTGGAAAACGGAAAATATTTCTCATCTGAGCCAACAGAAATTACATGTGGAGTTCCCCAAGGCTCCATCCTGGTGCCACTTGCGATTTTTTTTTTTTTTTTTTTCCATCTGCTCCTTATTCACAGTGATTTGAATAAAAAAAAATGAAATTTAAAGCTTAACTTTCTTTTTAAATTTGTGAGAAAAGTGCATATTAAAAAACATTCAAAGCACCATTTTCATCGGAGTGGGTTTTTAAAAAATGCAAACCCACAGAGTCTGAGAGCACAATTAAAACATCTCTTTTTATCGTTTCCTTCGGCATCATTGTTTAATAAAACATGACAACAGTTCTGCTTCCCATAAAGAGGGCCTGAATGCTTTTCCAGTGTTTTTTTTTTAATTATAAAAAATTACATTTTGTGTTGTTTTTTAGGACACACTTCTGCAGAGCGGCAGGAGTTCAATGAAAATCAGAAGAGTGGAAAACTGGACCAGTACTAAATTGGTTAAAACCTTGGAAAAACTGAAAATATTTCTCATCTGAGCCAACAGAAATTACATGTGGAGTTCCCCAAGGCTCTATCCTGGTGCCACTTGCGATTTTTTTTTTTTTTTTTTTCCATCTGCTCCTTATTCACAGTGATTTGAATTTAAAAAAAAAAATGAAATTTAAAGCTTAACTTTATTTTTTAAATTTGTGAGAAAAGTGCATATTAAAAAACATTCAAAGCACCATTTTCATCGGAGTGGGTCTTTAAAAAATGCAAACCCACAGAGTCTGAGAGCACGATTAAACATCTCTGTTTTATCGTTTCCTTCGGCATCATTGTTTAATAAAACATGACAACAGTTCTGCTTCCCATAAAGAGGGCCTGAATGCTTTTCCAGTTTTTTTTTTTTTATTAAAAAATTACATTTTGTGTTGTTTTTTAGGACACACTTTCTGCAGAGCGGCAGGAGTTCAATGAAAATTCAGAAGAGTGGAAAACTGGACCAGTACTAAAATTGGTTAAAACCTTGGAAAAACTGAAAATATTTCTCATCTGAGCCAACAGAAATTACATGTGGAGTTCCCCAAGCTCTATCCTGGTGCCACTTGCGATTTTTTTTTTTTTTTTCCATCTGCTCCTTATTCACAGTGATTTGAATTTAAAAAAAAAATGAAATTTAAAGCTTAAACTTTATTTTTTAAATTTGTGAGAAAAGTGCATATTAAAAAACATTCAAAGCACCATTTTCATCGGAGTGGGTCTTTAAAAAATGCAAACCCACAGAGTCTGAGAGCACGATTAAACATTTCTGTTTTATCGTTTCCTTCGGCATCATTGTTTAATAAAACATGACAACAGTTCTGCTTCCCATAAAGAGGGCCTGAATGCTTTTCCTGTTTTTTTTTTTTTAATTATAAAAATTACATTTGTGTTGGTTTAGACACACTTTCTGCAGAGCGGCAGGAGTTCAATGAAAATTCAGAAGAGTGGAAAACTGGACCAGTACTAAATTGGTTAAAACCTTGGAAAACTGAAAATATTTCTCATCTGAGCCAACAGAAATTACATGTGGAGTTCCCCAAGGCTCCATCCTGGTGCCACTTGCAATTTTTTTTTTTTTTTTTCCATCTGCTCCTTATTCACAGTGATTTGAATTTAAAAAAAAAATGAAATTTAAAGCTTAACTTTCTTTTTTAAATTTGTGAGAAAAGTGCATATTAAAAAACATTCAAAGCACCATTTTCATCGGAGTGGGTCTTTAAAAAATGCAAACCCACAGAGTCTGAGAGCACGATTAAACATCTCTGTTTTATCGTTTCCTTCGGCATCATTGTTTAATAAAACATGACAACAGTTCTGCTTCCCATAAAGAGGGCCTGAATGATTTTCCAGTGTTTTTTTTTTTAATTATAAAAATTACATTTTGTGTTGTTTTTTAGGACACACTTCTGCAGAGCGGCAGGAGTTCAATGAAAATTCAGAAGAGTGGAAAACTGGACCAGTACTAAATTGGTTAAAACCTTGGAAAACTGAAAATATTTCTCATCTGAGCCAACAGAAATTACATGTGGAGTTCCCCAAGGCTCCATCCTGGTGCCACTTGCGATTTTTTTTTTTTTTTTTTCCATCTGCTCCTTATTTACAGTGATTTGAATTTAAAAAAAAAAAGAAATTTAAAGCTTAACTTTCTTTTTTAAATTTGTGAGAAAAGTGCATATTAAAAAACATTCAAAGCACAATTTTCATCGGAGTGGGTCTTTAAAAAATGCAAACCCACAGAGTTTGAGAGCACGATTAAACATCTCTGTTTTATCGTTTCCTTCGGCATCATTGTTTAATAAAACATGACAACAGTTCTGCTTCCCATAAAGAGGGCCTGAATGCTTTTCCAGTGTTTTTTTTTTTTAATTATAAAAATTACATTTTGTGTTGTTTTTTAGGGACGCACTTCTGCAGAGCGGCAGGAGTTCAATGAAAATTCAGAAGAGTGGAAAACTGGACCAGTACTAAATTGGTTAAAAACCTTGGAAAACTGAAAATATTTCTCATCTGAGCCAACAGAAATTACATGTGGAGTTCCCCAAGGCTCCATCCTGGTGCCACTTGCGATTTTTTTTTTTTTTTTCCATCTGCTCCTTATTTACAGTGATTTGAATTTAAAAAAAAATGAAATTTAAAGCTTAACTTTCTTTTTTAAATTTGTGAGAAAAGTGCATATTAAAAAACATTCAAAGCACCATTTTCATCGGAGTGGGTCTTTAAAAAATGCAAACCCACAGAGTCTGAGAGCACGATTAAACATCTCTGTTTTATCGTTTCCTTCGGCATCATTGTTTAATAAAACATGACAACAGTTCTGCTTCCCATAAAGAGGCCTGAATGCTTTTCCAGTGTTTTTTTTTTTTAATTATAAAAATTACATTTTGTGTTGTTTTTTAGGACGCCACTTTCTGCAGAGCGGCAGGAGTTCAATGAAAATTCAGAAGAGTGGAAAACTGGACCAGTACTAAATTGGTTAAAACCTTGGAAAACTGAAAATATTTCTCATCTGAGCCAACAGAAATTACATGTGGAGTTCCCCAAGGCTCCATCCTGGTGCCACTTGCGATTTTTTTTTTTTTTTTTCCATCTGCCTCCTTATTTACAGTGATTTGAATTTAAAAAAAAAAATGAAATTTAAAGCTTAACTTTCTTTTTTAAATTTGTGAGAAAAGTGCATATTAAAAAACATTCAAAGCACCATTTCATCGGAGTGGGTCTTTAAAAAATGCAAACCCACAGAGTCTGAGAGCACGATTAAACATCTCTGTTTTATCGTTTCCTTCGGCATCATTGTTTAATAAAACATGACAACAGTTCTGCTTCCCATAAAGAGGGCCTGAATGCTTTTCCAGTGTTTTTTTTTTTTAATTATAAAAATTACATTTTGTGTTGTTTTTTAGGACGCACTTTCTGCAGAGCGGCAGGAGTTCAATGAAAATTCAGAAGAGTGGAAAACTGGACCAGTACTAAATTGGTTAAAACCTTGGAAAACTGAAAATATTTCTCATCTGAGCCAACAGAAATTACATGTGGAGTTCCCCAAGGCTCTATCCTGGTGCCACTTGCGATTTTTTTTTTTTTTTTTTCCATCTGCTCCTTATTCACAGTGATTTGAATTTAAAAAAAAAATGAAATTTAAAGCTTAACTTTATTTTTTAAATTTGTGAGAAAAGTGCATATTAAAAAACATTCAAAGCACCATTTTCATCGGAGTGGGTCTTTAAAAAATGCAAACCCACAGAGTCTGAGAGCACGATTAAACATCTCTGTTTTATCGTTTCCTTCGGCATCATTGTTTAATAAAACATGACAACAGTTCTGCTTCCCATAAAGAGGGCCTGAATGCTTTTCCAGTGTTTTTTTTTTTAATTATAAAAATTACATTTTGTGTTGTTTTTTAGGACACACTTTCTGCAGAGCGGCAGGAGTTCAATGAAAATTCAGAAGAGTGGAAAACTGGACCAGTACTAAATTGGTTAAAACCTTGGAAAACTGAAAATATTTCTCATCTGAGCC
The DNA here is from genome assembly GCA_003999625.1 of Oryzias javanicus. Classification (NCBI taxonomy): domain Eukaryota; kingdom Metazoa; phylum Chordata; class Actinopteri; order Beloniformes; family Adrianichthyidae; genus Oryzias; species Oryzias javanicus. Next base: position 9,288,919 of record CM012438.1, read on the forward strand.
AACAGAAATTACATGTGGAGTTCCCCAAGGCTCTATCCTGGTGCCACTTGCGATTTTTTTTTTTTTTTTTTCCATCTGCTCCTTATTCACAGTGATTTGAATTTAAAAAAAAAATGAAATTTAAAGCTTAACTTTATTTTTTAAATTTGTGAGAAAAGTGCATATTAAAAAACATTCAAAGCACCATTTTCATCGGAGTGGGTCTTTAAAAATGCAAACCCACAGAGTCTGAGAGCACGATTAAACATTTCTGTTTTATCGTTTCTTCGGCATCATTGTTTAATAAAACATGACAACAGTTCTGCTTCCCATAAAGAGGGCCTGAATGCTTTTCCAGTGTTTTTTTTTTTTTAATTATAAAAATTACATTTTGTGTTGTTTTTTAGGACACACTTTCTGCAGAGCGGCAGGAGTTCAATGAAAATTCAGAAGAGTGGAAAACTGGACCAGTACTAAATTGGTTAAAACCTTGGAAAACTGAAAATATTTCTCATCTGAGCCAACAGAAATTACATGTGGAGTTCCCCAAGGCTCCATCCTGGTGCCACTTGCAATTTTTTTTTTTTTTTTTTTTCCATCTGCTCCTTATTCACAGTGATTTGAATTTAAAAAAAAATGAAATTTAAAGCTTAACTTTCTTTTTTAAATTTGTGAGAAAAGTGCATATTAAAAAACATTCAAAGCACCATTTTCATCGGAGTGGGTCTTTAAAAAATGCAAACCCACAGAGTCTGAGAGCACGATTAAACATCTCTGTTTTATCGTTTCCTTCGGCATCATTGTTTAATAAAACATGACAACAGTTCTGCTTCCCATAAAAGAGGGCCTGAATGATTTTCAGTGTTTTTTTTTTTAATTATAAAAATTACATTTTGTGTTGTTTTTTAGGACACACTTTCTGCAGAGCGGCAGGAGTTCAATGAAAATTCAGAAGAGTGGAAAACTGGACCAGTACTAAATTGGTTAAAACCTTGGAAAACTGAAAATATTTCTCATCTGAGCCAACAGAAATTACATGTGGAGTTCCCCAAGGCTCCATCCTGGTGCCACTTTGCGATTTTTTTTTTTTTTTTTTCATCTGCTCCTTATTTACAGTGATTTGAATTAAAAAAAAAAAGAAATTTAAAGCTTAACTTTCTTTTTTAAATTTGTGAGAAAAGTGCATATTAAAAAACATTCAAAGCACAATTTTCATCGGAGTGGGTCTTTAAAAAATGCAAACCCACAGAGTTTGAGAGCACGATTAAACATCTCTGTTTTATCGTTTCCTTCGGCATCATTGTTTAATAAAACATGACAACAGTTCTGCTTCCCATAAAGAGGGCCTGAATGCTTTTCCAGTGTTTTTTTTTTTAATTATAAAAATTACATTTTGTGTTGTTTTTTAGGACGCACTTTCTGCAGAGCGGCAGGAGTTCAATGAAAATTCAGAAGAGTGGAAAACTGGACCAGTACTAAATTGGTTAAAACCTTGGAAAACTGAAAATATTTCTCATCTGAGCCAACAGAAATTACATGTGGAGTTCCCCAAGGCTCCATCCTGGTGCCACTTGCGATTTTTTTTTTTTTTTTTCATCTGCTCCTTATTTACAGTGATTTGAATTTAAAAAAAAATGAAATTTAAAGCTTAACTTTCTTTTTTAAATTTGTGAGAAAAGTGCATATTAAATTCAAAGCACCATTTTCATCGGAGTGGGTCTTAAAAAAATGCAAAACCCAGAGTCTGAGAGCACGATTAAACATCTCTGTTTTATCGTTTCTTCGGCATCATTGTTTAATAAAACATGACAACAGTTCTGCTTCCCATAAAGAGGGCCTGAATGATTTTCCAGTGTTTTTTTTTTTTAATTATAAAAATTACATTTTGTGTTGTTTTTTTAGGACACACTTTCTGCAGAGCGGCAGGAGTTCAATGAAAATTCAGAAGAGTGGAAAACTGGACCAGTACTAAATTGGTTAAAACCTTGGAAAACTGAAAATATTTCTCATCTGAGCCAACAGAAATTACATGTGGAGTTCCCCAAGGCTCCATCCTGGTGCCACTTGCGATTTTTTTTTTTTTTTTCCATCTGCTCCTTATTTACAGTGATTTGAATTTAAAAAAAAAAGAAATTTAAAGCTTAACTTTCTTTTTAAATTTGTGAGAAAAGTGCATATTAAAAAACATTCAAAGCACAATTTTCATCGGAGTGGGTCTTTAAAAAATGCAAACCCACAGAGTCTGAGAGCACGATTAAACATCTCTGTTTTATCGTTTCCTTCGGCATCATTGTTTAATAAAACATGACAACAGTTCTGCTTCCCGAGGCCTGAATGACCAAGCGTGATTTTTTTTTTTTTAAAAAATTACATTTTTGTGGTTGTTTTCACTTTCTTGCAGAGCGCAGGAGTTTTTGGAAATTCAGAGTAAAGTTTTGAGAATACTAAATTGGTAAAAAACCTTTTCTCTGTATTTCTATTCAATTATCATTACATGGGAGTTTAACCAATCCTGGTGCCACTTGTTTTTTTTTTTTTTTTCGCCATTTTCCCACTGCAGTTATGAATTTAAAAAAAAATTTAAAGCTTTAACTTAACTTTCTTTTTTTTTGTGAGAAAAGTGCATTAAAAAACATTCAAAGCACAATTTTGATGGGAGTGGGACTTTAAAAAAGCAAAGCAAAGGTCTGAGAGCACGAGTACTAACATTATCTCTGTTTGATCGTCCTTGGCATAAATTGAGAGAATACAGTTGATCTTGCTATAAAGAGGGCCTGAATTTGATAATTATTACACGCTCGGCAGTGTGTCAGCACCAAGAGAGTTTGTTAGCTGAATAGATAATCAGTCGTTTGGAGCCAGAACTATAAATCTCTCTGCTATTCTCTCCCTGTGGGAGCTGATTACTTTTTCAGCCATAAAAGATGATCTCTGACCTTTCTGCCAACTCACTTTTTATTTTTTACTCTGAATCCATTATCCCACCAGAACAAAAAAAGCTGAATATGTTTCTCGTTTTCACATCAGTCTTGATTTCTCTGAGTAAAATTGTCCAATGAAGTTTTAAGCCAAAAATGAAATGCTAGCACGACCCCTTTTCCCGTCTGAGTGGCTTGGACACAAGGAAAGTTGATGAATTAAAAGCTCCCAGCGGGACAGGGCCTATCGGACAACACGGCGCTGATAATCACCCGCCGCCCTGCTTAAACACCTCCTTGAAGTTCCCGTAATTATGATGAAAGAGTGCGGCCTGGAAGCAGCTGCATGATGAATGGCTTACCGATGTTTTGCATCATTGTCGCCTCGGTAAATTATGTCTCTGGCCTTAAATGAACCCGCTGTTACCTGTAGGAGAACATTAGAGGAGCCAAGACCGGATTTAAATGTGTGGGATTAGTTCATCTGAACTGTGATTTGATGCTTTAAATTGATAAATCAATTAGGGAGAGAAAAGTTAGATGAAAGGCCTTATATACAATTTTTATTCAAAGTAAACCTGTTTTTTTTTTAGTTAAAGTTGATAGTAAATTTCGTTTCTTTTAAAACATTTTTAAATATTCTGCATTTTCCTGCAGACAGATTTGAAAGTACAGGGAGTTACAGCAGTAGGGACCACTACTGTCAATCAAACACTGCTGCATATTCCAGCAGAAAACCTAAAAATGCATCTATTTATTAGGGGGTAAAATTTAATTTTCTCTATTGCTGAAAAATAAAAAAACATTTAATTGCAAGTAATGTGTAATTTAAACCTCAAATCAAAGAAATTTTGAGCCAAATATTGAAAAATGATCTAAATATGCAATTGAACAACTTAAAAAAAGGGAAACACTTTATAATAAGATTCCTTTATTAATGTGTTAATAGGGTGTTAGTAAGACATTTATTAACAAATAAGTCAAATAAAGATTATTAACATACTGAGTGAGATTCATTAACATCTTTGTCTGCAAAGATCTCATTAATGAACTGCTTATTTTTATATTGAGAGTTTTGAAGCGCCTCATCTAAAGTGTAACCAAAAAATAAGAAGTCTGTTTAAAATACACAATATTTGAAAACAAAAATGTGGTTAACTGTAAATCTGTTTGATGCAGAATTAACAAACAAAAAAAATGACTTTTTGGAGTTCAGATTTGTCCAAAAAGACATAAAAACAATGCGTTCATGATCATTCAGATTGATATTTGGAGCCGTTCTGTATTAGTTTACCTCTGAGGGACTCATCAGCTCTCAACCACTTCCACTGGAGCCAATAAAAGGAGCAAAATAAATAAATTGCAGGCTTTGTTAAGACCGTAGTTTGCCTCTTCCAATAAGTCGATACGATCCGCAAAAACCCTGAAGTCTGTTTCCACCACAGCAGTGTGGAAACTATCAATAGATATCGAACAGGATAAAAGCTCTCCACGAAAGAGAGCTTTTTATTTGTTTTATTAAGTCTTTTTTTAAGAAAAAAGTAAGTAATCATAGTGCGCAGCTTGTGAATAAAGGCCGAGTCATAAATGCTCTTATAGGTGGATTTGAATTTTTTTGCGTGCAAAAAATGGGCAATAATGGACTTTAACTGCAAATGGGACAGTAACAGTAAAGTAGGTGAGACACGGGCGAGTTCTTTATGTTTAAAAGCTGTTCTCCCACTATATTTATAGAAGTCTTGGCAGCTGATATTTAGTATTTATTTGCTCTTGAAGTAAACATATCAACATCATATTTTGCAATAATACAAAAAAGTAGACCAAAAAACGTTTTTTTTTTTAAATGACATTCTTGTGATATGGCGAGAACAGAGATGTTTACTACAACTTCTTCACCACAGACCATGTCTGATTGGCCTCAGAGCAGAAAATAACCAGTTCAACCTCCATCGATACTGATATGTGTCAAAATCCCAAATATCGGCCAGATACAGCGTACCTATGGAGTCCCTTCCCTGAGAAAATTGGGTTCTAGTCTCTGTTCTGATTTACTTCTCCTCTATTCTTTATCATTTATATTATGTAGTTCTCTGCACTTCTGTTTTGTGCAGTGCTATTCATGTGTTGTAATTTTTTCCCACTTCCCTTTCATTTCAAATTCCAGGTGGATCGCCCGTGTTCCTGTTCTTGTCTGTGGACTTCACCTCCACCTGTACCACAGTCCTATGTGGCTGAACTTTATTCAAATAGTTGTAGAGTTAGATAAGATAATTCTTCGTTCAAAGTCGAAGAATTAGAGGATTCCTCCTTTTTTCCTTTTTTTTTTTTCCGGAATCATACTTTTAATGGAGTTTTTCCTTACCGGGAAGGAGGGTCAAAGAACAGAGGTAACCGGTTTTATTTAGTCTGTTTAGATCAGTAGAGCGTCAGAATATATCTGTAGCCGGAAGAAATGTAAAATAAAAGATGGAGTTTAGCTAATATTTTAGCAACATGCTAACGTTTTTGGCTAAGTTTTCTGAGAAATTTTATGCTAATTTGAAGTTTAGCTAATATTTTAGTAAAATGCTAATGTTTTCAGCTAAAGTTTTTTTGGATAATTTAGAATTTAGCTTCTATTTTAGCAACATGCTAACGTTTTTGACTAAGGAATTTTAGGCTAGTTTGGAGTTCAGCTAGTAATTAAGCAACAAGCTAGCTTTTTGGCAGATTTGGCCTCTAATTAGTTTTTTATGCTAGTTTGGAGTTTAGCTAATATTTTAGCGATATGCTAACATTTTTAGCTAATTTCTTATCCACTGGGGGGTTTAGGCTAATTTGGCGTTTAGCTTTTATTTCAGCAACATGCTAAAATTTTTGGCTGATTTAATTTACAGAGAAATTTTATGCTAAATTGAAGTTCAGCTAATAATTAAGGATGGAGCTAGCTTTACGTTAAAAACGTAAAAAAATAGCTTTTTGAGAGATGCTAGTTTCTTTTTATATCTTTTTTTTTGCTTTTGTTCGTGCCAAAAAGACATTATTCACATTTATAAAAAAAAAACAAAAAACAAAAAGAAGGTTATAAATGCAAATACAAATTTCTTCAAGGCTAACGTAAGTCAAGACGGCTCCTTCTAGGTTTTGATCAGTAGAAAACGAGCCCAAATGGCTCTTTTACTGTTAAAGGTTGCCGACCTCTGTCCTAAACTTTAGGAAACCTTTTCAAAATGATATTTTAAAAACTTTTCAGAACTATCAGTTTTTACGCCTTTAAATGTTAATAAACTGCAACTGTTTTTTTTCTCTTTGAATCAGCTGATCAGAGCCACAAAAGGCCGTTTTTTTTTTTCAGTGACACTCTGAAAAAAATCTTAAAAAAGGTTTGATAAAAGAGAGAAAAGAAAAAAAAAAAAAGGTTGAAAGTGTAAAAAGATATTTTTTTTGCGGCCGGCTCCGGCGGTGGGGGAGGGACTTAAACGCTCTCTATTTTCCGGCGCCATATTTTTTCTCTGTATCCATATTCTCTTGGGTCAGTTTAGCAATTATCTATAGTTTATATTTTACGACCGACCTTCTGGTTCTGTACAATTACTGGCATGAACCCTAAAAAGGCAATTGTCTTGTGATATTTGGCTATATAAATAAAATTGAATTAAATTCCCAAAAATTAGCCTAAAGCCCCTGGTAGATAATAAATTATCTAAAAATGTTAGCATATTGCTAAATGTTAGCTAAACTCCAAATTAGCATAAAAAACTAATTAGAGGCCAAATCTGTCAAAAAAAAAAAAAGCTAGATTGTTGCTTAATTACTAGCTGAACTCCAAAATAGCCTAAAATTCCTCAGTAAACTAACTTAGTTAACGTTAGCATGTTGCTAAAATAGAAGCTAAATTCTAATTTATCCAAAAAAAACTTTCAACAGATAACAAATTAGCTGAAAACATTCGCATTTTACTAAAATATTAGCTAAACTTCAAATTAGCATACAATTTCTCAGATAACTTAGCCAAAAACGTTAGCATGTTGCTAAAATAGAAGCTAAAATTCTAAATTAGCCAAAAAAAAAACCTCCAGTAGGTAACAGATTAGCCAAATTAGTATGTTGCTAAAATAATAGCTAGTCTCCATTTTTTTAATATGTACTATTATTATTGAATTCCCAGAAATTCCCGCTACCTTTACCACACATACACACAACAATGGTACGTTCCAATATCCTTCACGTCTCTTCATGTAGACTTCATGTGCTCTCCTTAAGACAACCCCAAAAACCAGCAGCCCCCGTACATGTGACCGAGCCTTTAGATTTACCTTATAATTCCGGCAAGTCGGGTTGAAAGCGTTGGTCCCGCAGGCAAACAGCGTCTCATCATTTCTGGGAACCAACACTTTGACGTAGTTGTAGCATTCATCCTACAAAATAAAAGCATCACAGGAAAACGCTAAGACACAATCAGCTTTAACTTTTTTATTGTATGAGGTTAAAAAAGTACTTTTTTTATTTGGAATGGGGAAATAGGGAAACTACATATGAACCTTTGAAGCTGAAAGGAGATTATTTTACAGCATTCAACAACTTTCAAGTTCAAACTTACGCTGTTCTTCCCTCTAACTGTACATTTGCCAACATCTTTGGACTTCCACGTCAACTTCTGAAACACAAAATAAGAAACAAATTTATCCAGGAACTCACCGATGACTTGTTGTTGATTAGAAATAGAGATACTCGAGGAGAAAAATGAGTCATACAGACCAATTTGATTTGATTTTCAGGGATTTAGCCTGCAGATTTATCCAAAATATATATTCAGAAGCTTTAAATTCAAAGATTGAAACCACAGAAAAGGAGTCGGGATTTTTAGCTTCTGCTCCCAAAATTACTTGTGAAATAATGACAGATTTCCATGGCATCTCTTCCCATAAAAATACAGATAAACGCTCAGTAAACAAAACAAAATAAAAGCTTAGAGAAGCCAAAAGGTATGCAAAAAAAAATTGGTACATGTTTTTAAATGAATGGGGCAAGAAACTGATTTCCAAAATAAACTTTGAATTTAGTGCTAAATTTACAAAAAAATTAACCAGGATATCAAAGCTGATATTTCTAATTTTCTCAAAAGATATTATTTTGCGATAAAAGTTTTAATTTGGTAACTTCAAAGAGATAAATGAACTTTTTTAAATACAACTATAGTGCTTTGCCACCTTTAAAGTAAGTCCCGCTCCAACTACATATTATTCTGTTATAAATCTTTTCTGGTTAGAAACGATATAGGATACCACTCATTAAGGACACCATTGGTTTTATCATTAAGGATGATTTGAAATTAGAAAATGGATTAATATGGCTCTGTCCTGGGCATACTTTTAGTTTAACCATAATCCTCAATTCTACAAATTATAACCCTTAAAATTTTCAAATGTGAACTTACGTTTTATTTAGTAGATGTTTTACCTGAACTTGATTGGAATAAATTGAAGATTTGTGTAGGTAAACAGGATTAAATTACAGTTTTATTTTTCCAGACTTCTGTTCTTAAACCACTTTTGCTTAGTTAAAGAAGAGTAATTAGAGTACTATCTCCAAGTAATCTCTATTTCCTGAGCTGAACATCTCCCATCAATTAGATTCATTGAGTGTGGGTCTAGCTAAAATTTAAGTAGGACATCACCCATTAAGTACAGCTTTGAATTTATCACTTTGAAATTAGAAAAGGGGTTCCTCTGGGCTCTATCCTGGGCACACGTTTAATTTAAACATATTCCTAAATTCTACTAATTATTATCCTACAATTATCACACTGATGAAGAACTATAAACTTTTTTTTTTTTAAATAAAAACTATAACTTGATGATTCAACTGAATGGATAGGATTAAATTGAGGATTATAGACAGGATTAAATGAGTGTTTTTGTAGATATATCTGTATTTACATGTGCATGTATTTATGTTTTTATGTCAATTCAAAATGTAGGCCGGCATAAATTCAGCATACATATCATTTTTGTGTTATTTTATTTGATGTACTTTAATTTACTTTTGTTGATTTTGCAAGTACTGGCTCTAAGTACTCTCGATTACCCGAGTTGAACATCTTCCACCAGTTGGATTCATTGAGGGCGGGGCTTGCAAGAAGGCCACCACTCAATAAGTAAACCATTGGTTTTATCATTAAGGATGATTTGAAATTAGAAAAGGTGTTCCTCTGGGCTCTATCCTGGGCACCCTTTTAGTTTAGCCTTAATGATCAATTCGACAAATTATAATTCTTAAAATGTTCACATGTAAACTTCTATTTATCAAACTTTAAGTTTGATTGGGCCCCACCTGGGGCAGGAACACTCCACCCACCCAGAGAGGGCAAACTAATAAGCGTCACAGGGGTCCCACCGTTGATGGATCTATTTTGTCTGCAAGCGGATGCATAAGAGTTGTTGTTGTTGTCTGCCACAAACCCGATTATTTCCAAACTGAAAGTTTTTATCAGCACCTTTTCCATCAGGGTTTGAACAAAAAATACTCAGAAATACAGTTTTAATCTTATACTATTTTATATAAGTCCTCCATCACATTAAAAGCGCTTCAAGACGATTTTCATCAGAGAGGTTCTTTGAAGAATTAATCATTTGTCATTTCTAAAAAGCATAAACTGAAAACATGAGTTTACAATCAATCTAATCTTTAAGTAAAAAAGAGCAGCGAGCAAAACTGTCCTCAAACGCCCCGCTGAGGCTGAATAACTGATAACGAGTGTAACATCTCACATCAAAGAGTCGGTGTAAACGCGGTAACCCACAATACACCAGAAGGCCCGTTTAATGTCAGGAGCCACACGGTAACCTTTTCCCTTTGATGAGGAGGAGGTGTGGGGATCAAAGGAAACGTGTCTTTGTGCTGCGTCACACATTACAACATGTTGGATTTTTTTTTTTTTTTTTTGTTCTGCCGCCCAGATATTTAGCAAGTCTAGAAAGCGAAGCAGAATGTGTGCGGCGTCGGTAGACGTCAAGTCTCTACTCTGAGATAAAAGTGCTTACGTAAGCAGAACACACGAGATTTTCATCTGATTATTCATTATCACACTAATCAAAATATAATCTGATTATGCTGTAATAGTTTATTTTGTTTGTGTGTCTGCAACAAACACTACTGAGCAGCGATAAAGGATTTTTTTTTCAGGTTTATTAAATTAGCTCATTACAATCCCAGTCACCAATCCTTAAAGAAAAGTAATCAGATTACCGGATCTAAGTACTCTTGATTACCTGACCTGAACATCTTCCATCAATTACATACATTGAGGGCGGGGCTAGCTAGAAATGAAGTAGGACCCAATCCATTAAGTACAGCTTTGATTTTATCACTTAAAATGATATGCAATAAGAAAAGGGATTCCACTGGCTCTATGCTGGGCACACTTTTAATTTAACCATAATCCTTAATTCTAAAAATTATAATCCTTACAATTTTGAAATGTGAGCATAATTTGTATCTATGCAACTTTAAATAAATGATTCAACTAAATTTGACAGGATTAAATTGAGGATTTTTTTGGACAAATTGGATTAAATAAGGGTTTTTAATCTGCCAGATTTTCAAATAATAAACCTTTCAAATATTTATACTTAAACTGTTTTAAGTACTCTTGATTAACTGAGTTTAACATCTTCCACCAATGAGATTTGTTGAGGGTGGGGCTAGTTAGAAATTATATAGGATACCACTCATTAAGGGCACATTGTTTTTATCATTAAGGATGATTTGAAATTAGAAAATGGATTAATATGGCTCTTGTCCTGGGCATACTTTTAGATTAACCTAATCCCATTAATTCTACAAATTATAATTCTTAAAATTTTCAAATGTACTTTTTATTTAGGAGATGTTTTACCTGAACTTGATTGGAATAAATTGAAGATTTGTGTAGATAAATACGATTAAATTACAGTTTTATTTTTCCAGACTTCTGTTCTTAAACCAATTTTGTTTAGTTAAAGAAGAGTAATTAGAGTACTTGCTACAAGTAATCTTGATGTCCTGAGCTGAACATCTCCCATCAATTAGATTCATTGAGTGTGGGTCTAGCTAAAATTAAAGAAGGACATCACCCATTAAGTACAGCTTTGAATTTATCACTTTGAAATTAGAAAAGGGGTTCCTCTGGGCTCTATCCTGGCACACGTTTAATTTAAACATATTCCTAAATTCTACTAATTATTATCCTACAATTATCACACTGATTATGATTTTAAAAAATAAAAACTGGATGATTCAACTGAATTAATAGGATTAAATTGAGGATTAAAAACAGGATTAAATGAGTGTTTTTGTAGATATATCTGTGTTTACATGTGCATGTATTTATGTTTTTATGTCAATTCAAAATGTAGGCTGGGCTTAAAATGAGCATACAGATCATTTTTTTGTTTTTTATTTGTTGTACTTTAATTTACTTTGGTTGATTTGGAATAGGAGTAGATTATTTAAGTTATCATTTCTTAATTATTTTAATTTTGATTTTTTTATTTTAAGGTTATCTATTGTTTTGATGTTATTACATGAAATATATGTTTAATAATAATAGAATCCACTAATATGGCTAATGCCAAACAAGTTCCCAGTTTCACACAATTTTATCATTTAAATACAGTTTGATGAAATACGGTTTCATTTTTCAGATTTACATTTTTTTTTTTTTTTTTTTTTTTTTTTTTTTTTTTCAATTCTTTATTTTCAGAAAGAGGCATATAAGTAGGAGTTACATTCTTAGAACAAATTACATACATAATCCACTCTTTCATTTTTTTTTTTTATATCAGGGAAAGTAAACACATGGAACATTAACAAGGGAGGGAGAGTATAGATAACGTGGAAAAAAAAAAAAAAAACACATAAAAAAGAGGAGGGTTTTACCCAGTGCACATTAAAGAAGTCTGTCAACCACTGTTATTACCAGTAAAAGAAAAAGAAAAGTTAAATTAATTTTAACTTATTTCAACAAAGTCCGGCCTTAAAGGCTTAATATGGTCAACCCATTTGGTCCATAGTTTAATAAACATACATTTTCTGAGACGAATAGAAAAGGTGATTGCTTCCATAAAGTAAATGTCATTTACAATATTTATCCAGTCTGATTCCATGGGGGGCTCAGGAAGCAGCCAACGTCTTGTTATTGCTTTTTTAGCAGCTAATGTGAGCGTTGTAAGTAGATATTTGTTTGTTTGTTGGTGTGGGGTGTCAAAGTGATTGAAAAATAGAGTGGAAAATTTAAACGGTAACCTTTTACCTTAAGTATCTTAATTACCTTTTGGTGGAAATCAGCCAGAATGGTTGAATTTTTGGACAATCCCAAAAGATATGCCAATGGTCTGCTCATGTGCCCCACACAATCTCCAACAGTCAGCATTACCAACACTGAAACGCGCTTTTTGTTTTGGAGTAATGAAAAATCTTGTTAGACATTTCCAGTTGAACTCCCGCAGGGTATGTGAATTGGTACATTTCCACTGAGATTCACAAATATTTAACCAGTCATGTTCCGGTATTGTAAAATTCCTTCAGTTTCCCATTTTTCCTTAATATAATTTGTTGAATGTGCTTTTTTGACAAAAAAACCCTTTATAAAACTTACCAATAGCTCCTTTAATGACATTTTTCTTATAGGCTTTGAGGAATATCAAAAGGATGGGATCACTAAGATCTGTGTTGATTTGAATTTTATGTTCAAAATAACTCCGCAGTTGGAGGTATCTGAAAAAGTCTGAGTTCTCTAACTTAAACTCGGCCTTTAGGCTATTAAAATCTTTAAATTGACCCTTTTCAGTTAGAGAATAAAAAAGTTGTTACCCCTTTCAAAATCCATTGTTTAAAAATGTTGTCCATCTTGTTAGGTCTAAAATCAGGTCATAGGCACACCACTGTATAATTTGCATTTTATCATCTAGTTGATATTCTTTTTTGCTTTATTCCATATTGTTAGTTGAGTTTTTATAAATGGGTTTTCGATATCCTTGATATATTCGTCTAGGTGGGTACAGGCCAATACTGTGTGTATTGGAGGGTCTTTAACCAAAAGCTCTATATTTTCCATCTAGCTTGAAATTTTGGGGAACATAAGTTAATAAGTGGTTTAATTTGCGCTGCATAGAAATATTTTTTAAAAGATGGTAGGGCCATGCCTCCCTCCCTTTTTGAGAGCTGTAGAGTTTTATATTTGACTCTAGGTCTTTTCCTTGCCAAATGAAACGAGAAATAGTTTTATCTAATTCGGAAAATACTTTTTTGGTGACATCTACTGGAAGCGCTTGGAACAGAAAAAGGCATCTCGGAAGAATATTCATTTTAATACTTTCAATTCTATGACTGAGACTGAGAAAAGAGATGGTGTCCCATCTTTTGATATCTTTTTTTATATTTATTAGTAAGGGGTCGTAGTTCACTTTTGCTAAAGAGTTGATGTCCCTAGGAAGAAATATGCCCAAATATTTCAATGTTTGTTGATTCCATTTTAATGCGTATTTATCATTAAGTTGTTTTGAGGGTAAAAAGTTAAATCCTAAAAGTTGTGTTTTCTGTATATTTAGCTTGTAACCTGAATAATTTCCGAATGTTTGCAGAAGTGTCATCACCTCTGGTAATGAGTTAGTTGTCAGATAGATACAATAAAAACATCGTCTGCTTATAGAGCACCTTATAATTTAAGCATTATTTCAGTTTTTTTAAAGCCATTTGCAGTTTAGGCTAATATTTCAGCTAATTTAAGCATTATTTCAGTTTTTTTAAGCCATTTTGCAGTTTAGCTAATATTTCAGCTAATTTAAGCATTATTTCAGTTTTTTTAAGCCATTTTGCAGTTTAGCTAATATTTAAGCTAATTTAAGCATTATTTCAGTTTTTTAAGCCATTTTGCAGTTTAGCTAATATTTCAGCTAATTTAAGCATTTTTCAGTTTTTTTAAGCCATTTTGCAGTTTAAGCAATATTTAAGCTAAATTTAAGCATTTTTCAGTTTTTTTAAGCCATTTTGCAGTTTAAGCAATATTTAAGCTAATTTAAGCATTATTTCAGTTTTTTAAGCCATTTTGCAGTTTAGCTAATATTTCAGCTAATTTAAGCATTATTTCAGTTTTTTTAAGCCATTTTGCAGTTTAGCTAATATTTCAGCTAATTTAAGCATTATTTCAGTTTTTTTAAGCCATTTTGCAGTTTAGCAAGAATCTTCGGCATGTTCAGCAACCACATTCTGCAAAATGCATTCACACATGCATTATCGGAGGTAATGCACTTTTCTATTATTATTTTTTCTTCCGTACGTTTTTTGAAGCTCTTTAACTCTTCAACCCTTTAAGCAATTCAGGTCATTTAAGCATTAAAGTGTTCAGCTCTTTAAGTAGATTACTGCTCGAAAGTTTAAGCATTAAACCTTTTGAACTTTTTAAAGTATTCAACCAACTTCCACTTTTTTAAGCCCATTGAACAAGCTGTGGAATCTTCAAGTACACCTTTTTTCCATTCAAAATTTGAACTTTTTAAGTAATAGAATTCAAGTAAAACTTTGAGCTACAGAAGCCGTTCAACTTTTAAACTCTTCAGCCTCTTCAGGACTTTTGAACTTGTACTTTTTTTTTGAAGCTCCTTACGGTTTTTTAAGATATCCCAGGTAACAGTCGAAATGTCCCCTTTGAGCGAGAATCAGTTTTTGAATGGGTGTCTATGGGGCAACTGACGTCTGTTGGCGTCAGCCACAGGCATAAAAAGGGGTGAAAGCCCCTCCTCGTGCCTCTGCTGAGGAGCCGCTGCTATGACGACCAGAACCTTTTCGTCGGTTTGGTCCACTCAGGACAGAGAAAAAGGGGGAAAAGCAGCCCCCACTCATGGAATTCTCGGCGGTTGGCTCCAGGCAGCCTATTAAAATACATTGGAAAAGAGTTTTAGAGGGGGTTTTTGAAGCTTTCTGTCCCGTTCTGGCTGCCTGCAGGCTTTTACCATTAAAATAGATGCAATATACAGACCATGCAGCTTTCAGAGCTCATTTGACACCTTGGATAAGCTTGAATTTGACATATTTCTAGGTTTTTTAAGGTCATTGTGGATTAAGTTTATATTTTAGCAACATTTGAGCTTTTTTGGGAAATTTAGGCTGATTTAGGCCGATTCTCAGTTTTTTGGTTACTTAACAGTTTAGCTAATATTTTAGCTACATGGTAGCTGTTTTAGCTAATTTAAGCATTATTTCAGTTGTTTTAAGCTATTTTGCAGTTTAGCTAATATTTTAGCTAATTTAAGCATTATTTCAGTTTTTTTAAGCCATTTTGCAGTTTAGCCAATATTTCAGCTAATTTAAGCATTATTTCAGTTTTTTAAGCCATTTTGCAGTTTAAGCAATATTTAAGCTAATTTAAGCATTATTTCAGTTTTTTTAAGCCATTTTGCAGTTTAAGCAATATTTCAGCTAATTTAAGCATTATTTCAGTTTTTTTAAGCCATTTTGCAGTTTAGCCAATATTTCAGCTAATTTAAGCATTATTTCAGTTTTTTAAGCCATTTTGCAGTTTAGCTAATATTTTAAGCTAATTTAAGCATTATTTCAGTTTTTTAAGCCATTTTGCAGTTTAGCTAATATTTAGCTAATTTAAGCATTATTTCAGTTTTTTTAAGCCATTTTGCAGTTTAGCTAATATTTTAGCTAATTTAAGCATTATTTCAGTTTTTTAAGCCATTTTGCAGTTTATCTAATATTTAAGCTAATTTAAGCATTATTTCAGTTTTTTTAAGCCATTTTGCAGTTTAAGCAATATTTAAGCTAATTTAAGCATTATTTCAGTTTTTTAAGCCATTTTGCAGTTTATCTAATATTTAAGCTAATTTAAGCATTATTTCAGTTTTTTTAAGCCATTTTGCAGTTTAAGCAATATTTAAGCTAATTTAAGCATTATTTCAGTTTTTTTAAGCCATTTTGCAGTTTAGCCAATATTTCAGCTAATTTAAGCATTATTTCAGTTTTTTTAAGCCATTTTGCAGTTTAGCTAATATTTAAGCTAATTTAAGCATTATTTCAGTTTTTTAAGCCATTTTGCAGTTTAGCTAATATTTTAGCTAATTTAAGCATTATTTCAGTTGTTTTAAGCTATTTTGCAGTTTAGCTAATATTTTAGCTAATTTAAGCATTATTTCAGTTTTTTTAAGCCATTTTGCAGTTTAGCTAATATTTAAGCTAATTTAAGCATTATTTCAGTTTTTTTAAGCCATTTTGCAGTTTAAGCAATATTTCAGCTAATTTAAGCATTATTTCAGTTTTTTTAAGCCATTTTGCAGTTTAGCTAATATTTCAGCTAATTTAAGCATTATTTCAGTTTTTTTAAGCCATTTGCAGTTTAGCTAATATTTCAGCTAATTTAAGCATTATTTCAGTTTTTTTAAGCCATTTTGCAGTTTAAGCAATATTTAAGCTAATTTAAGCATTATTTCAGTTTTTTTAAGCCATTTTAAAGTTTAGCCAATATTTTAGCTAATTTAAGCATTATTTCAGTTTTTTTAAGCCATTTTGCAGTTTAGCTAATATTTAAGCTAATTTAAGCATTATTTCAGTTTTTTTAAGCCATTTTGCAGTTTCGCCAATATTTAAGCTAATTTAAGCATTATTTCAGTTTTTTTAAGCCATTTTGCAGTTTAGCTAATATTTTAGCTAATTTAAGCATTATTTCAGTTTTTTAAGCTATTTTGCAGTTTAGCAAGAATCTTCGGCATTTTCAGCAACCACATTCCGCAAAATGCATTCACACATGCATTATCGGAGGTAATGCACTTTTCTAGTTAGTATTTGGATTTAACCGAAATTACAATTTAAAAGTCAATAGATACAAAGTTTGAAAAAAAAAAAATAATAAAGTTTGGAAATGTAGTGAGACTCTAAAATGGGATTTAAAATTTAGCTATAAAAATACTGAATGAGTTTTATCCTTTTGACAGTTTGGAGTTGGATCTGAAAACAGTTTTTCCTGTTTTTCCGCAGTGGTTGAGGAATGTAAACGGCGCCTCCGGGAGGCTGGATTTGTTGAGCTTAAGGAGTCAGATCAGTGGCACATCAAACCAGCCAGCAAGGTGGGGTAGATTTTGTTATTATTATTTTTTTTTTATCCTGGAGGTGCTGTTGAATTTATGTGTTTTTAAAATAATAATTATATTTTTTCTGAAGTATTTTGTAACCAGGAACTATTCCAGCCTGATCGCCTTCGCTGTGGGGGGACAGTACAAACCGGGGAATGGGTTCTCTATGATCGGAGCGCACACCGACAGCCCCTGCCTCAGGGTGAGAGCCTG
The DNA here is from genome assembly GCA_003999625.1 of Oryzias javanicus. Lineage (NCBI taxonomy): Eukaryota > Metazoa > Chordata > Actinopteri > Beloniformes > Adrianichthyidae > Oryzias > Oryzias javanicus. The sequence continues at coordinate 9,306,119 of CM012438.1, forward strand.
ACCGCCTCCTCCTGTTAGCCTCCTGGTTTCACTCTCACACCTCTGATCAGACAAAATGCATCACCGTCAACCTCTGACAGTGGAAAAATAAAATTACATTCTGCAAAAAAGGAGCCTTTTTCACTGTGATAGAGTCTCTGGACCCCTTAACAAAGCTTAAAAGACCAAAAAATTGTTGTTTTTTTTTGTTTTAGAGATATCAGAAAGGTTATAATTTTAATAAAAGTTTTTAATAGGGCTGTGAACATTAACGCACGCGATTAATCAAACAGAATTAATGCGTTATCGAGGAGCAGCAGTCCGCTAAAAATAAATGTTCTAAATGTACAATTTTGTGTGTAATTTTTTTTATATTGTGATTATTTGCAAATAATAAGTTATCTGCAAATACTGAAGCAAAAAAAAGTTAATCGCGATTAATTTTTTCCCATGCTTGCGATTAATTAGTAAATTTTTTTTAATCGATTCCTCGCTCTGGTTTTTAATAATTTTCTTTCTTTTGGTTTTAGGTAAAGCCGAGATCCAAAAGGACAAAGCAGGGCTGTCTGCAGGTGGGGGTGGAGTGTTATGGAGGCGGCATCTGGAACACCTGGTTTGATCGGGATCTCACTGTTGCCGGGCGGGTTATGGTCAAGGTACTACAAAGCTCACCTTCCACAGATGAAACTTGAAGCTGGTTTCATGTCTTGTCCTCCTGGGTCATTCTATGAAGTTATCTTGTGTCCACGCAGAATGAGGGCCATCTTGTCCATCGCCTGGTTCACGTGTCCAGGCCTGTGCTCAGGATCCCCCACCTGGCCATCCACCTCCAGCGCGACATCAACGATTCCTTCGGCCCCAATAAGGAGAATCACCTGTGAGAAGGAAGCTGAAGTAAAACCTTTAGAATACTTTTTTTTGTTTTTGAAACCTGCGGCTTTGTGTGTCAGCGTCCCCATCCTCGCCACCGCCGTCCAGGAGGAACTAGAGACCGGCTCGACATCCTCTGCAGAGATTTCCTCTTGCTCCGGCACGGTACGCGCCGTCTTATTTGTGATTTTTCTCAAATGCGCTCACGTTTGAAAGGCATTCCTCTTCATCGCTGCTCTTCAGGCGGAGAAACATCACCCCGCGCTGGTGAAGGTGCTGTGTTCAGAGCTGGGTGTTGATGCAGAAGCTCTTATGGACTTTGAGTTGTGTCTGACCGACACTCATCCTGCGGTGAGTCCACCTCCTGTGACCTTTAACCCTTTATTACCAGGGCCGTAGCTCCAGTGTTGACACTCTCTCGATCACTGTTACTCTTCCAACGGTTCAGCAAAGTAATTCCAAAGGATTCTGAAGTAGAGAAAAGCAGCTTTGGGTTTGCTCCTGTTCACGTAACCATAGTAACGTAGAGTGTCTACTGATGTGAAGTGTTCTACGAAAGCAAACAATCTTTCAACCTAAAGTATCTGCTGTCATAAAGTGTTTGCTTTTCTCTATATTAGATTTTTGTGTAAAAAAATCTTTCAGTAAATAGTTGAATTCTAACTCATGTATTTTTTTTGTTAGTTTTTCTCATAACGTAAGGTGTCTTTGCAGGTTTTAGGAGGCGTGTACGAGGAGTTCATCTTCTCCCCTCGGCTAGACAATCTGCACAGCTGCTACTGCGCCCTGCAGGTCAGACTCTGTAACTGCAAGCGGCTTCCTCTGTTAAGTTCTGCTGCAGCCTGCTTGTTTTTGTCCCCTCAGGCCCTCGTGGAGTCATGTTCCGGAGACTCTCTGAGCAAAGACCCCAACATTCGCCTGATCGCTCTTTACGACAACGAGGAGGCGAGTTCCACCCGTCCTCGCCGTCGCGTTTGGATGACATTGACTGTTCGCCCGTGACGGCGTGTGGTTGTTTGCTGCAGGTGGGCTCGGAGAGCGCTCAGGGCGCCCAGTCTCACCTGACGGAGCTCATCGTCAGTCGCCTCGCCGTCTCCCCTTCCAACCTCACCTCCTTCCAGCAGGCGGCGCCGCTCTCCTTCATGATCAGCGCTGACATGGCACACGCCGTTCACCCCAACTACCAGTGAGTCCCAGAAACCTGAAGGATTTAAAAAAAAAAAAAAAAAAATTCAATGAGCTGCTTAAGTTTTGTTCTTATCTTTCAGAGAAAAGCACGAGGAAAACCACAGACCGGCGTTTCATAAGGTGATCTTTGATTATAGAATAAATAATCTGTTCCTGTCAGTTTCTCTGACGTCCTCGAGTTTCATTCTTTCAGGGCCCCGTCATCAAGTTTAACAGCAATCAGCGCTACGCCACCACGGCCGTCACCGCCGCCATCATCAGGGAGGTGGCCAGCCAGGTGGACGTGCCTCTGCAGGTATTTTCTAAAAGAAAATAAATATTTCAGAATTTTTTTTTTAATTTGTTTTATTTAAAGAAAATGAAAACAATTGAAATACTTGATATTGTTAGTTTTTAGCGTCTGTTAAAAATGATAAAAAATGATAAAAAACAGACTTTTTGCTCAACTATCTCAAAACGAAATTATTATGAATCTTTTTTTTAATTCAAAATTTTGTTTTTAAAACATGCTTTATTTCTTTCTCAATTTTTAAGGAAAAAACTAATCTAAAGTTCTTAGATTGTGTTTTTTTATTCAGTTTTATGCACTTTCTTTGGTTTTGTGGTCACAATAAATGGAATTTTTAAAGACTTTTGGGCATTTTTTTGTACAAAAGTTGTGTTGTGTTTTTTTTATTCATGCAAATAAAGAAACAAATATGTTTTTTAGACATTTATATAAAAAAGTTCATTTTTGAACTGTATTTTTTAAATGAATGGAATAAAGTCCAAATGAACTGTTTCTGTAATTGACACTTCCACTAATGAGCATTAGAGTCTCAGTCTGCCACGATAATTAACTATTAAAAATAATTGACAACTAATTTAACAGTCGATTAGTTGTTACTGTATATGGAGTCAGAGTGTAGTAAAGTTGAAAGTTATAGTGGCATTCTGCTAGCTTTTTACACTACTACAGGCTATTTTGGAGTTTAGCTGATATTTCAGCTGCATATTAGCTATTTTAGCTAGTTTAGTTTTTTCTTTTTTTTAGGCTAGTTTAGAGTGTAATATCTCAGCTACATGCTAGCTGTTTTGGCTAATTTAGGCTTTTCTTTTTAAGTTTTTTTTAGGCTATTTTGGAGTTTAGCTGATATTTCAGCTGCTTATAAACTATTTTAACTAGTTTTTTTAGGCTAATTTAGAGTGTAATATCTCAGCTACATGCTAGCTGTTTTGGCTAATTTAGGCTTTTCTTTTTAAGTTTTTTTTAGGCTATTTTGGAGTTAGGCTAATATTAACGTGCTAGCTGTTTTTGGCTAACGTAGGCTTTTTAAAAGTTTTTTAGGCTAATTTCACATTTGAATAATATTTTAGCTGGCTGTCAGCTGGAGAGTTTTCAGCTATTAGCTTTAGCGTTTTCCGCTATCGATTTCAGGATCTTCATTAGCATCTTCAGTGACCAAAATCAGCTGACAGCATTCACACTAGCATGGCGTACTCTGTAAACTTGATTGGGGGCTCACTGGTGTGGACAGGTCCCTAAAATATTATGTCCTCACTGCAGTACAAAGCCAGATTTCTAGATTTCTATTTTCCAGCTTTTTAGTAATCAGTTATTTTTATTGTTTTTAACATCATGGTGTGGAGATATGTCAGTGTGTGTTTGTGCGAGTGTGTGGAGGGGTGGGGTGGGGTTTGAGGGCATTGTCCTTTATTTTTAACATTTTATTATTTTTTATTTTTTTTTTATGTAAAGCACTTTGATTAAAAATGATCTTTTTTGAAAAGTGCTATTTAAATAAAGTTAATTTGATTATCACAGGTAATGCTATATATCTAGTTTTTAGTTAGTTTGGATGTAACTGGATATTACTTTAGTTTGCGCATGATCCGATTAGTCGACCAATCTGAAAAAATAATCCGTGATTAGTCGACTATTAAAATAATCGTTCGTGGCAGCTCTACTAGAGTCCCTCCTGCCGACAGTAAACAGATTTCAGTTTTCTCCTTTTCCCTCTCCCTGCAGGATGTGATGGTCCGTAACGACAGTCCCTGCGGAACCACCATCGGACCCATCCTGGCCGCTCGACTCGGCATCCCCGTGGTGGACATTGGCGGCCCCCAGCTGTCCATGCACTCCATCAGGGAGATGTGTTGCACCTCCAGCGTGCTGCAGAGCACCACCCTCTTCAAGGTGAGTTGAAAAAGTCTAAAAAAAAGTTTTTATTTTGAAAATGTAAGAAAAAACGTGAGCATCTCTGATATAAAAAAGAAGTTAAATACGCCTGGCAAGTTTTATCAAATCTATTTAAGTAAAATCCATTTTCTGTTTGAACTGAGCACGCTCAGAAAGCTTTGCTGAAGATTTCAGAACAGATCTGTTGTGAACATTTCTATCCTCCTGCAGGGCTTCTTCGAGCTGTTCCCTGCTGTCAGGAGCAAGCTTGTCGTGGACTAGATCCCTGAGGGGCCGCACAACTGTTCAGGGTCTTCAGAGAAGAATTTTGGAAGCAAAAAATACATCTTTTGAAAATAAAATATTAAAAAAAACCCTTAACTGGTTTTTCTTTTGTGTAATATTGATTTTTTTTTCCATTTCTCAATTCATAGTTTGAATCAATTTGCCAAATCCTGATGCAGAATGATGCTTCACCACAGGGGAGCCATTATTTGAATAGACCATCAGTTTGATCAGCTGTGAAAATGATTCACAAGTTACTTCTATGGTTCATCTGTGTTCATGTCTTTTCTTCTGTTGTCAGTTTGAATTTCTGTTTTCATACCTTTGCACCTTGTGCTATTTTTTCTGTCTTATATGTTCTTTCTTTTGTTTATTTTCTTGATGTTTGGTATTTTTTTTTTTTGCCGTCTTCTGGTGTTCTTGTCAAGTTACTGTATTTTTTTTTTGCCCTCAATTTTGCATCTACAGGAGTACAAGTAGCTAACAGCCACAACATCCACTAAGGCACAAGTGGTAGAATTAGAAAACTGAACAAAGAAGAATCCAGAAAAATAAAACTTCTCTTTTTTAAATTTTTAAAGAAATTATTTGTACAGATGTGCAAAAAACTAAGGATATGTTCAAAAACTACAGTTCATCTTAATACTTTGTAATGTCAAATGTTTCATGTAAATCTCCAGCAGGTTTAAATTGTACTTCCTATTTTGGTCCATTCTCCCATGCAGATCTTCTCAAGAGCTGTGATGTTTTGGAGCTGTGACTGCTCAACATGTATTTTCAGCTCCATCCATAGATTCTCAGCTGGATTTAGATCAAGGGACTGACCACCTCAGAACCTTAAAAACTACTTGTATAAAGAAACACCCCGATTTGTTTTGGATTGCTGTCATGTTGGAAGATCCAGTCATGTTTCATCTTAAAAACCATCACTGTCGGAAACATTTTTTTCTGAAATCTCACTATTTGTGCCCCATTCCATGTCAGATGAGACCAAAATGAATCCCTCAGAAACTTGAAATGGACCCTGTTTTGGGCTGACTTTAGCTAGAATATCTTTTGGAGGACTTGAGTGAATCCATGGCATCATCGTGTGTTACTATGGCAACCTTTATTACTGTGGTCCGAATCTCTTCAGGTTCCGTTCCCCTGTGTAGTTCTGGGCTGTTTTCTCACCATTCTCAAGATAGGTGAGATCTTTCATGAAACTCCAGGTGCATTGATTGTCACTGATCTTATAATGTTTCAATTTTTAAATAATTCTTCCGACAGTTGATTTCTTCTCATCAATCGGATTTTTTTTATTGTACATCGGTTCATCCCGGTCTTGTTCAGGTGAACAACCTTGGTCTTGGTGTCCTTTGACAGCTCTTTGGTTTTTGTGGAGAGGTTGCAGTCTGGCTGGTTCCAGGTGTCTTTTATACAGATAACCAGTTCAAACAGGTGACATTAAAATAGATAACGAGTGGAGGACAGAGTAGCTTCTTAAAAAAGAAGTGACAGATCTGGGAGGAATGGAATTACTGCATATCTGTTGGAATTAAACAGTTTTTTTTACTCCATTTCACAAATAAATACTTTAAAAATCATCAAACAGATTACTAATAATTAAGGCTACTGCGACTTTGAATGCTGCAGCGCAGTGTGTCAGTTAGGTGTAAATGTATGTTTACTGATGTGTATATCTATGGAAAGGATACTTGGCAATATTTCATTTTTATTAATTTTTACTTTTTCTAGTGTTATTTGGTATATACTTTGAGACTTAATTTAATGTCTACCTTTTTTTGTCTATTATTGTGTTTTATATTTCTTGAATATTTCGGGTTTAACTTTAATCAAGCATGCCGCTGGTTGGTAAGTTGGCACAAATCCCTCTTTCAAATGCTCAATGTTTTGTAAAAACTGAAAATCTTTAAATAAAGTTCTCAAAAAAAAAAAAAAAAATATATTATATATATTATATATCAAACACCTGAATTATTCTTTTATATTCTGTCTCTTAACCAACTTGCAAAATCAGTGGCTGACATCAGCCCCCGAACATCACAGCTCTAGAGAAGATCTACATGAATGAATGGACCAAAATGGCCGATTTTATGCAAACTTGCTGAGGATCTACAGGAAACCGTTGACCTCCGTCAATGACAATCAAGTTAACATTAACCCTATAAAGCTCTATTGCTGGATGATTTTCACCCGAGCAAAAGTATTTACTCGATTTCCAATATATTGCATTTTCTGAGTGTCGTGGATCCCAGGGTAAAGTCTTAAATGTTCCAAGGAATGAGTGGACCAAGCGTCTCTAGTATCATTATTGTTTTTAGGATTTTTTTATTCTCGAATTCCTATTTTTTCTGTCATTTTCCATCATGTTTTCATGATCTCCCTACACTTATATTTTCCATTTTCTTGCATAAATCAGTGTTGAAAATAAAATAAAACTAATCTAATTCATCATGTGTTGTTATATTTTGATTTACTATAATACTCTAATACTTTTTATTGGGTATATTATATTAGGTAGAAATTACCAGGCAAAAGTGATGGTGTAACTTTTTATGGTGAAAGTGTTCAAGGATAAAATTGATATTTTCTCCATTTGTTTGAAAAGAAATCTCAAAAAACATAGGTTTATGAAAAAATATTTAATCCAGGACTTATTGCATGTGTGTCCTCTGATGCACTTTTATTTACTCACGTTAACACACACAGTGTATCTCTTTTATTAACCTTTACCAGTGATTATTTTTGATTCTTTGGCTCAGTCTTTATACGAAATGGTCCAATATTTAAACTTAATAGATGTTTATGTGTATGTTTAACTTTATCACATTTTTAGCTTTTTAAGAATCTCCAAAAATAATATTAAAAAAAAAAAAACTTCCATAATTTATTTGTAAAAACGACTAAACTAAATATGTGTTGAAATTCTTCAGGTGCAGGTTCTGCAGAACAGCGCCCCCTATGGTGTGTTTTTCCTCATCCCCCCCTCTTCTCCTCCTTCACTTGCACTCTGTCTGGCATCCTCCTCCTCCTCCTCCTCCTCCTCCTCTCCTCCTCCTCCTCCTCCTCCTCAGCAGCAGCAGCAGCAGCAGCGGGCTCTCCTCAGACATGGAGAGCTGGTAGAGGCGCAGCAGCTCTCTCCGCCTCTCCTCTGTGGATGTTGGATGTCCGACCATGTCTGCGCGGCTCCGGGCGGCTCTGTACCTCCTCCTCCTCCTCTTCACCGCCTCCTGCCGGCTGTGTGCCGCCGCCCGACACGGTAAGAGCCCCGATGAGGATGATGATGGTCGGGCATGAAGCCAGGCGCTGTGCGTAAATCGTAAATCACGACTTCTCCGCTGAAGGAGCAGAGTTTGCGCCTTTCAGCACTTTGTGTTCCGTTTCCATGGTTACCTGCTTCTAGTACGAGTTACACTTTCTTGTTTAGTAGCAAAAAAGTGTTTTTTTTTTATGTAGAATCTGTGTGGATGAAAGCAGGAGATCTGAACTCTGTCAGACTTGAGCGTCTCTGCTGCATCTGTTGACATCGATGCCAAGTGCGTCACTGGCGCAGATTTTCTGAGCGCATCTGGCTGAGTCAGAGAATCAATTTTCCTTTTTTCTTGTGAGGCAAAGAGGAGGAGGAGGTGGTGGAGGTATGAGAGAAAAGATCTAAAAGTTGAAGTGGGATGGAAGCAGCTTTAATGGAAAGATCAGAAGCTTTTATTTACAAATGGGACTAAAAAGAGAAGTTATTTGGAATATTTGACAAAATGGCGCAAATACATGAATGCAATGTGCTGGAAATTGGTTGTTTTTGAGGATTGTTACTGAGTTTGTTTTCTTTGCAAGTTTAACAGTTTAACGCTGGAGCTTTACTTCAAATTTGAACTAATTCACACATTTAACAGAATTCCAATGAATTCTATAGTGGAGAAAAACAGTTTTCCATGGATGTGCAAGACTTTATAAAGTGTTGCCACATTAACATAAACCGGAGACTTTCATGTTTTCTAGTGCTGTCTGAATTTACTATTCCAAAATCGGGTGCCCTAGAAATTTCCCAGAAGTCCCTGTGAAAAACCAGAGTGCATGGATCCTAACATTAGCAAATATAGACCACAATGCATTGCGTTTGAACATTTTTTACAAAAAAAAAGTGTTAAAATGTTTTTTTTTTTTTTTAACAAGTTGTCTACATTTTCACCATCAGAACACAGTGGAGCCATAAATAGACGTCGTAAAATGTTTGTATTAAAGGGTCACCAAACTGTAAATCAACTTTTTTTGGCTGTTGACCTTTATAAATGGGGCTTTAGGAATGCTGTCTCTTGGCCAACTTTTTGCCAAATTAAAATAAACTTGTTTAATTCGTGAAAATATAGTCAAAACCCGTCTGTGTGGACAGATTGAATAGAGGTATTACGTTTGAATTTTGGGATTGGTCGAACCATGTAAGCTCCAGAAGTCCCACGTCATGATCTGCAGCTTAAGTGATAATAACAGTCCAGTTCCCAAGCCCCACCCCTCTGACTTGATTTTCCCATTTCGGCTGTGGGCGGAGTCACCCTCCAACTCCTCTGTTTGGTTACCCTTTAATACAATTTCAATTGGAGAAATTGGTGACGTCACATCTGCCTAAAAAAAAACAAATAGTGAGCATGGTGTCTGAATTCTTTAAAAATTCAGGGCACTAGCAAGTCCCGCACTATATATTTTATTAGAAGTTGTAGAATTATGGGAATTCGAACATAACTTAACTTATTCTGATGTGGAAAAAAAGCAGTTTTGTGACACTTTCAGTGCATATCAGCGCAAATCTGCTTTTCTCCTCGTCAGAAATGATTGAAAATACAATCGTTGCATAAACTTTTCAAGAGTTATAGTAGCAATAAAAGAATGTGTTATGTTGTGGTGGATTGTTAAAAGGTTATTATTAGTCAGAGTGAAACTGATGGAGGATTGTACGGAAAAAAAGACTGTTTTCTTTGTCTTTTTTAAATTAAATATTGTAGTAAGAATACACTATATTCATCCAATAATAGTTCTTAAATGATCAAAACACACAATAATAGAATTGAAGATACAGATAAAAGGCTATGAAAAATAAACATTTGGTCAATTAACAGAAGTTCTTTAATTTATTACATTCAAAAAGATTAGTTTTTATCAAATTAAATTTTTAAGTTGAGTAAACTATCAACTCTAAATTTTTCATTTGATGAAAACTAATTATTTTAAATGTAACAAACTACAGAACTTTTATTTGATCCGTTTCACTTTTTTCAGTGTACTTTTTCAACACCTAATTTTTGTTTAAATAAATTATTTCTTTAAACGATCTGGTATTTTTCTATTTTAAGGGATTATCAAACATTTATAAGTCTCATATAAACATCCACTAGATAAATTCTGTTAGATGCATGAATAACCTAATAAAAAATAAGTTGTTTTCATTTTTAAACAACATACATTAGAATATATTTAACAATTAACAGAGCAAAATTATTAGTTAAAACCCTTTAAAAAACCATAAGCTTCTACGAAGTTTTGAAAATTCACAAATCCATTTTCTTTTAAAGTCACTTTGTTTTTGTTGTTTTGGGCAAAAGCCGAATTTTTGTTAGTTTGTTATTTATTTATTTTTAAATTAAAGTTCTCCTTTTATTTCAGTTTAATCCACAACTTTAAAAAAAAGCTCTCAGAACCAAACAAAACTGTTTTTTTATTTTTAATGGAAATGGTCAAATAAATAGATAGTTAATTCAAATGTATTGAAGTAAAAGTTCTAAACTTCTGAATAAAAATCAGTTTAGTAAGTTGGCAGTTATATCAACCCCCAAGTACTAACAAATACCTTTAATTTGTTTTTTTTTGTGGTTTAAAAAAGTGCTAATAACTCATACAAACATCTGTCAGTCAGCAAACAAGTCAACATTTCTGTGTGGACAAAGTCATCGACTTTATCATTTTGCAAAGTAAAATATGAAAAAATTTACTTTAGTATCAATACATGAATATCTGTGCACAGATTTATCAGACTCAGACATAAAAAGTATACAATTTACAATATAATAAACCTCATTAAAGCAGCAATTTCCATCGTTTTTTAATAATCCCATGTAATAAAAGTGGCTACTTGTTTGAAATTGCTATTACTAATTGCTCACCAAATACACTCCGCTAAAGTCTGCCACATTAATGCAAATGAAAGCTCAATTTACCTCAGATTGTCTCAGAGTTTTTTCCTTTTTCATTTACATTTTTTTACATAAGATTAATAGTCAACCAATACTGAAAAATGAAATAACAGTTTGTTAGCAACTTAAAAGCCAGTGTGGCTGAAAACTGAAAACATGAAGGCCTAACTAAGAAAATGACAGAAACAAAACAGAACAAACATATTTTTCTGTTTCTGGAAGAAGTTAAACTTTCTCTTTTTTTTTTAGTTTGAATTTATGCAAGACCCACTCTGATAAAGAAAAAAAAACGTTTTTGGTGCTTTTAACATGTTCCTCTAACATTTCTCTGATAATCGAGAACATATCTAAAGAAAATAAAGATTGACATTTTGAGTATTTCTTCATCCAAATCATTTGAACTGAGAGCAGATGAAAAAAAAGTATTCTAGAAGAGAGTAGTGTTTTACTCTTTTAATTATCAACTTTTTAAGTTACATTTTAACTGTTTTAATGATGATTATGGGTTTTATTTTTAATTTAACTGTGTGGTGTGATGTATGGAGCAGGGACAATGACATAATTTCCGTAAGAATTGATAAAGTATATCTATCTATCTATCTAGAAGCTGCAACTGACACGCCACGAGCTAGCCTCGTTTCCACTTAGTGGTCCGGTCCGATAAGTAGTGGTTTGGTCCGAATCAGTTAACTCTGGCGAGCGTTTCCACTCAGTCAAGCCTCGCTCCGACTGAGCGGTTTGTTTTCACGACACGTCTGTGTCATCCAGCAGCTCGTCTTTTTATACTGCTTTACTTTTTGTAAAAATTGTATAACAGAAATTTAATGTTGTTTGTAAGAAAATAGCGGGCGGCTAAGAAAAATGCTGTTGTTGGAAACGTTAGCTTAAATCAGCGTTATATTGGTGCTTTCTAATGCCAATCAGCAGATGGCTACAACGGCTCCGCCCCAATCAATCTCAATGGACCTACAGCTGATGGGGGCCCCCTAGAGGTACGGGTCGGTACTGTTTAATGCAGGGGTGTTAAACTCATTTTGGTTCTGGGGCCACACCCGTTTGAGTGGGCCGGACCTTATTGATTCGTTTTTTTTAGTTGGAAAAATGCCTCAAACAACCAAGTAACCTAATCACTTATTATTATCAAATTATCATTATTATTATTAACATTTTGGTAATTGTGGTGTCACCCAGACGTGGAAAGACAAAGAAATACTGTTTATTTCTTGATCTCTTCTTATGCCAGTGTTTCTTTTCCTTTGCTTCCCCTAGTGGCAGAATTGTGCATTGCAGACATTTCTTTAAATAAACACCTCTTGCCACAGGAATGAGCTAGAAACTTGCTTTTTTTTCCCCCAACATCCTTATATATTTTTTTCTCACCATCTGGTGGGCCGGATGTTTGACACCCCTGGTTTAATGAGTCCAATTTAATCATAAACGCTCAAAATACCAGAATGGACCGCTCAGTGGAAACGAGGGTTATGTCCTGGAAAGCAACACAAGATTTTCTGTTTTGGCCAAAAATGTCTAAATTGTAAGTGAAAGAATGTTTTTATGGTTGGAGTGGTATGTCACGGGTTTTTATAAGACCAATAAAGTTGCAATGTTCAGTTCAATGTTTGAACTACTAATTAAAGGGTAACCAAACCAGGAAGTTGGAGGGTGACTCCGCCCACGGCTGAAATGTTAAAATCCAGTCAGAGGGGTGGAGCTTGGGGGCAGGACTGCTTTCATTACTGGAGCTGCAGATCATGACGTCAGACTTCCGAAACTAACATGTTTGACCAATCACAAAATTCAACAGTAATACCTCATTTCAACCTGTAGGGGGCAGCACACGGACGGTTTCTGACTGTATTTTGTAGATTTAAACAGTTTTATTTCAATTTTTCAAAAAATGACCAACAGACAGGACTTTTAAAGTCCCATTTATAGACGTCAACAGCCAAAAAAAGTTAATTGATCGTTTGGTGATCCTTTATGGAAGCGGTGACCTGATGTCCTGAAATGATTAATAAGATGACACTTTTATGTCCATCATTCAAAAAAACATTTTTTAAATCCTTTTACTGACAATCCAGCTGTTGGGACATCCATCTTCTGATCTATATTTCTTTTGGGGTCACGGGGTTGCTGAAGTCTAGTTGGGGGTAAACCCCGGACAGGTCACCGGTCTGTCACTCCCACATCCAGAGCGCCTGTAGAAAACCCAAACTCTGCACAGAAAAGTCCCAGCCGGGATTTGAACCAGTGTTTTCTTGGTGTGAGTGCCAACCACGCATCAAAACTGAGATATTTGATTCCACTTCTTGGCAAAGACCAAAAACTATTTTCCAACGCATCTCTCTAATGACAGATTTTTTATTGAACACGTCAGGTTCCCAAACAACATATGTACAGTTTGACTCCCACCACATTTATGATGTTTTTGCAGACATTTATCTACATCGTCACCGATCAGTGACTCATCAGTAAGAAAAACAAACACAAAAATAAACACAGGAATAAAAAAAAAAACAAAAAAAAACAGTGAAGCGATCGGGTGAAACCACGTCATCCAGTGATGAGTCACTCCTGAACGCTTCACTGCGTCTGCTCCCGGTTATAACGGACACTTCCTGTCTCTGAGGCGGAACGGCATTTCAACACACGGGGGGGATTATTATTTTATTGTCACAGCCCCACAATTTGTCTGAATAGGTCTCAGTTAATTTGTAGCAAAAGGCTACAGAGTTACATTTGATCCCAAATTAATTGTAAGTTAAAAAAAAAAAACATTGGTTTGTTGAAGCAAATCAGTGTTATGATTTTAATTACATTTCCTCACAGCTTAATTTAAATAACATGATTATGTCTGGAAGGATCTTAAGATGATGCATGAAAGCTCAAGAAAATACACTAAAACACTAAACAATGCATCTTTAGATTTCTTGTTTAATTAATTATTTTTCTTGCAAGAAAAATAATTTGTGTATTTTTAATTATTATTTTCAATTAATTAATAAATTATAATTAATTAATTAATTAATTATTATTATTATTATTAAATAATTAATTATTTTTCTTGCAAGAAAAATAATGAAAGAAAAAATACAATATGTTAAATTACAGTAGAATTCTTGGTAAGTCCATCTCCTGATCACGTTAACAGATTTCTTATGGATTTGAAGATTCTTTTTTTATTTTGGAATTTTTTATTTTGGGGTGGAGGGCTGCTGTTTTTGCAGTGTATGCAAGTAAATCCTGTTAACTTTTAAGGTTTTTATCCACATTATCTCCATTTGGCCGTGTGTTCCTTTAGTTTAAGTGATGAAAAACTCATGTTAATCAGATGTTTTTAAAAACACTTTTTTTTATTGTTCTAAACTAAATATTCTTTAAAAGCCTTTCATGTTACAACTCCACTCTGGGAAATGCATACATCTTAGTTCAGGAAAAAATAACAAAGTTTAATTTACCTCTCCATAATAAGGAACGCCATATTTGAAAATAATCGGCATTTGAAGAAGAATTGTTCAACAAAAGAAAAAATGACGAGAGAATTTTATCAGCAAAGCTGCTTGTTTTGTTCTCTAACTGTAATGTGTGTTTTTTTTTTGTTGTCACCTCTTATCCAGGACTCCCTTGTAAAAGAGATTTCCTGGATACATGAACGTTAATAAATAAATATAAATCAGCTCTCTAGGGCGTGACAGCATACAGGGTAAAGACACTGAGGTTTTCAGAGGTTATTGTAAACCTGTGGTTTCCATAGTTGCCATGGAGACCGTTTGAGGTGAGTCCTCTATTTCAAATTATTCGAGTTTTCTGCGAATAAATGCATATGTTTTATGTTTTCACTCATATAATTGGATATGAAAATGTAAAAAATACATCGTTGTAGTTTCAGTGCTTACAGTGTAAAATGTTCATGATCCTGATGTCTGTGGTGCTGATTTTAAATGGAGCTGTGAAGCTAGAATTATATGTCTGAAGTAGGAGGTGAATTCTGGATGAAAATCATATCTGAGATCAGCTGGATCAAAAGACTTCCATGAATAACAATAAAGAAAAATCTGTGGAGGCCTGCAGCTCCACGCTCCGTCTGAACGTTATCTGGACTGTCAGGGAGTAAAGGTGGGAGGTCAGAGGTTCAGCCGAGCCGTGTGGAGGCTAAAGCTCCGCTGCCACTATCTCGCTCTCATTCCACCTTAAATGACCGTCACGAGAAGAGCAGATAATGGCAATGAAGCAGAGCGCCGACCCTGATGATCATAATGATGATAATGGAGCTGAAAGGCCGCTCTGCTGCTGTTCTGACATCAACAAATGTCAGAGAGAGAAAAAAAAGGCTACGGAATCAACATAATGTTGGAAATATTATATATGTGGGATATTTACTGAGATTTTCATATGGATTTATGTCTTATTTAACACAGGGAGTTTAGACAAAGAGGACATGGGGTCAGATTTCACTCTCTTTTTGTTTAGATTACTTTAAATCATTCCTGTTTTCATTTGCTTTTATCACATCAGTTTCACCTAAACCAAATTTTTTACTCACCATGATGCTTCCACCACCATGTTGTACAGTTGACTACTTTTCTGTAATAAACAAACATTTTTTATTCCCTTCAGACATTGAATATTAGGGTAATACGTTTAAAATCGATTCTGTGATAAATCGCGATATTTCGCTTGCCGATACGTATCGATTTAAAATCCAGACAGGACTAGATTTATTTGATCATTTATGAGCGTTCTTCATTTCTGTTTTCCACCTAAACCCCTTGCTGGCAGCACAGGACACTTGAGCAGCTCTTCACCGCAACCGAAATAACCACAAGAACTAGCGTGTGTTGAATGTTCAGGCATTAAATAAAAATAAATAAATAAATAAAAAAAACATTACCATTGCATTGCAAAGAAAAATGTATTTATATTCAGCTTGAGTTTTTTTTCTAAGTCATACTCTTAAAAAAAATGAAAAATTACAATCTTGCGATATATCGCGATACGTACCATATTGTGATAAAGAATATGTATCGTATTGCCAAGCTCTTGCTAAATATAGCGTTTAAACTTCCATAATACTGACCCCACTGTGCCCTACAAATTATTATTTTGTATTTTACAGCTCAAACTTCAATAAACCTTGATAGTGACAGTTAAAAAACTATGCTGATTTTTGCCATTTCCCCTCAAATAAAAAATAAAGCTCCATAAACTGTCTGCAAATGAGGTGGGTGGAGCATTTTTCTTCATAGCGTTGCTGTGACAAGCCCTAGGACATTGCGATAACTTTCACTGAAAAAATACCTTTAAAATTATGTAATTTCAAAACTTAAAAAAAGGTAGCCAGAAACAAACTTCTGTCGTTAGCAAACACGCTTTATCTAGAGGCTGAAAACCTTAAAAACTTCTAAATACCAATTTATATTAAAGAAAAATAAGGCTTGTAAAGTTGTGAAACCCAATAAAATGACTGTAAAAAGCAGTGTGTTATCAGTGTCGTCACTATTTTGCTTAAGCGAGCGTAAACCGTAGAGTTTACCAACAACGTTCCAAAAATGGAGTGTGTTTTGATTGATAAGGTGTTTACTCTTGGTGTTTTGTAGAACTTTGTAGCATGAGAGTCAATGGGAAACTGCTCTGTTGTGACACCAGCCTCTAGTGGTCTTTTGAGGAACTGCAACATTTGGTACACACATTTTAAATAAGGAACATGGGGGGGCTCGTTGTAAACATTGGTCTCGATAGAAACTCTAAAAAGTTAGCTAAAAGTGACACAATAATTATAACACTTATTTTATCAATCTCAGCCAAGAAGTAAAGTTCATGGTTGCTGTGCACGACCACAATTATCTATCCTCCATGTTAAGTAGCTCCCCACCTTTTACATCTGCCTCTGTGTCCCTGAATCAGTGATTTAAAGTCTTCTGGATCACCAGAAGTAAGTGAGAGACGTGAATCCAGCTGAGGACATATGGGACATAAAGATGGGAGGACAGGCAGCCATTTGTGAGTGAGGAGGAGCTAGAAATGCTTGAATTCGGGAAATCGAGAATCCCTGAAGGTTAATCTGAGCAGGTAGTGATGAGCAGTAAAATCTCAATGCAGTCTCCTTTAAAGTATCCTTAGGGAACTTGAAAATGTCACACTGTTGGATGTGACGTTCCAGAGCGAGGCTGTGATGTGTGTGGCGAGTAGTGGAGGGAGCATTTGCTGGATTTGTTCAAGACCTTCTTTTTTTTAAATAATAAATACGACTTATGTCTATTTTTTGGCAAGAACAAAAGTAAATACATAAAAAGAACCTAGCATCTCTCAAAATATGAGATTTTCTGTGCAGCTCTGGGCAGCTGTTAACCTATAGTGCAGAATAAAATAACTAATAAAACTTTTTTCATTTGTTTTTACCAAGGTTTTGCTTTGCATATATAATCTGTCCATTCTTGAGGTTGTGTTGAGCAAAAAAAACATCTGCAGGTCCACAGGGATGTTAAAACCTACATAGTTTATCATCTATGTGCACCTCAGCCATGAATTATACATTTAACTAATTGTAGCATGAATGGCTAGCAATTAATACTCATATGAAGGGTTGAATATGTGATATTCGCCTTCAGATCTGGTCAAAGTTATAAAGTTTATTAATCTGCAATTTTCAGATTCACCTGTAGGGGGCACCACCTCGTCAAAGAGGAAATTATCACTTTAATTATTAGTTGTTATTTCTAATTAATAAAGTAATACTCAAATTTATCAGTCTACTTATCCAAAAGGAAACGTGAGTGTCTTTACCTTTGAAGGGACGTTTTGTGAACCATGGAAATTATGAGACAGAACAACGACTTCTTATACACGTTCATTTATTGCATAAAATTGGATTAACAAGAAGGATTATTGAGTGTGAAAGCACAGCCTTGATTATACTTTGCAGAGATGAAAAGAAGAAAGAAAGAACTTTTTCTAAAACTATTCAAAATGCATACGTGAAGAGATCAATAAAATGAAATTTAAAACAAATTAAAATTATGTGAATGGGCTGAAGGTGTATGACTGCAATGTCTGATGTGTCTGATCTAATGCAAAATTAATGTTTTAATAAAATCGAGATAAATGTGCTTCTGGTGATTGAAGCAATAATTACTTAGTTGAATTCTAAATCAAAGAAAATGTTTCTCTGACCACAAACAGTAAAACGCTGGAGCAAGTCTTCTCACCATGCGGTCTGGTTCTGGTTCCAAAGAGCACAGGAAGGCCTCTCTTTAGTTTCAGCTTTGAGAGACTGCCCTTCTCCCGAGAAGTCAGCCAGGTGTTGAAGTTAGAATCTGTCCCCAAAGGAAGATTCAGGTTGTTGTCCAGGGTTTTTTTTTTGTCTCAAGTGGTCAAGTCACGCTTGGTTCAAAAATTAGCGACTAAATTAAAAGTTTTCAAAGCTGGCCGGGCTACAAAAACTTAGTAATTATTTTGTCACTTATAAAAATTAGAAAGAAAAATGAAAAGTTAAAATTGCATAAAACGTAAAAAGGTTGACGGTTCGGTTTGTGTTAATCTTAAAGATGGAAAAATCTCACAGAAGTTTTCATCTCGAAGTTATTAAAATCTTACAAGTTAATTCTTTGTTCTGAGCTGTCCTTTGTTCTGAGTTTCCCTCCAAAAATCTTTTCTGCTTGAAGCTATCTCCTTGTTTTCTGAGAGGTCTTCCCTCATTCACTTCAGAACTCCATCTCTTGACTGCCTTTTCTCAACTGATCAGAGCTTCCACCGTTCGGAAGTCCCGCTGGATCGAGCCTGGAGGGGTTAACCAATCAGGAATGAGCTGAGCTTGCCTTACGCCCTCACAAAATTAACATTTTCCAATGAAATGTGAAAATTTAAATTTGTGGGTGTGTTTGTATGCGCTTGTCTCAGAAGGCAGACCTGACTCCACAAACATCTCTACGAACATTAAAGAAACAAAGAAACATTTAATCCTTCTTAATCAACTCGTCTCATAAGTAGAAACCCCTTTTGGGCTGGAAAGAAACACAAAATAATAATAATCACCAACATTTAAAAGATAATACAATCACACTGAAATTCCACACAAGATGAAGCGAGAAATCAAAGTGAAATGATTTTTTTTTTTCTTTTGAAACTCTCCTGTGGAAAGATTGAACAACTTTAGTTAAATTCACTAAGATAAAAAAAAAGACAACTGTTAAGGTAACAAGTTATAAAAACATTCCATAACAAGAACAAAGAAAAGTCCTCCTTAGAGCACATCTGGTGTGAGTGTGACTGGGTTTGCTGCAAGGCTGTAAATTTAATCTCGGTGGCGTCCCGATTGGTGATCCTCAGAGACTGTGAAATGTCGATTGTCAACAATGGTGCTGTTTGGTCTACATCAAAAGCAACTTATCACCAAAAAGGTCTGTTTGTGTTACATGTATATCATTTGTCTCTTGTGGTTCCAGAAAGTCTGCTAAACTCGTAAAAAGATGTTTATTCAATCACTCTCTTGGAGGTGGGAGTTTTGAGGCCACAGAGGTCTCCTTTGATTGTCGCAGGATCTTCCTTGTCCCGGGCTGAGCAGATGCGTCTTTAGCGTGGGGGTAAAGACAGGTAGCAATTTATGCGGCGGGCCAACATTCCGTTGGTTGAGTTCTGGAGCGGGGTGAAGCATCTGGGTCTGTCATGCTACATATCCCCCCTTTGTTTCGACTTGTTCCTGTGGAATTGGTTGAAACACCAAATAAAAACGATGCATGGCATTCCTAGATGAACCTTCTGGAAGCCGCTGGAACGCCAGAGTAATCCGCTGAAAACAGTGGGGTCAGAGTAATTCAGTGAAAGGGGGTCAAACATCCGAGTAATCCTCACGAGAGCCACCAGGGTGCTGGGCGACTCTTCTGGGAGCGTTGGACGTTCAGCCGGGTCCTCAGGCAGGTGTGGGGGTACCTGCAACTTTACTGCTGTGGTCAGAGGCGTGACTCAAATCTTAAAATGAGTCTATATATTCACTTAATCTTAGTTACTAGAGTAGTGTAATAGTCTAGTGTCTAGATCTAAGTGTTCTATAATGAAGAAAACAACATAGAGAGGAAGAGAAAAGAAGAAAGAGAAATACGAGTAGCTGTTCAGGTTAGGCAGGAGTGCCTGCAACCTCACAGAGGATCGACGAGGTTGAGAAAGGCTGGAGAGAGAGGTTCTGCTCTAATGTTCTTCTCGAGGGCCCCCCCCCTTGACCTGTGCTATCATTGTTATCTCTTTCAGTAAATCTCCGTCGAGTCTCTCGAGCCAATCGGCTGTGGCACCTGTCTATTTGTCTGCTGCTGCTTCTGGAAACCAAGAGCAGCAAATTCACGAAGGTGACTGATCGTTGCTGTGTGGGGGTTCGCAAAAACTCCCAAATGATGGCTGGTTCCAGGATGGAGGTTCTGAAGGAAAAGAAATTTGAAGTTCAAGTCCTCCTCCATTCCTGGTTCATTACGCGTACCAAAGTATGCTCGTAACAATCGGTAATAATATTGCTGTGAGACTCCTGTCTACCTGTTTTACCGACATTGCAACCGTTAAACCTGACTGTGTAGGGCAATCAGAGAATTCCCTCTCGATGGCTGTCGCAAAAATACCATTCGCGTCTGGTAAACTCTGGCTGCCTTTCGATGAAACGGATTACCTCACGGCTCGAAGTGCGTTTGATAAGATAAATCTTATCTGGAATGGTGGCCTCTGGATATTTCCTGAGATAGAACTCAATGTCATCCAGGTATGCTCGAGGATCATTAGAGCCACCAGGGGTTGGTTCGAATCTGGTAAGATTTCGAGAAATTTTGTCTAAATCTCGATCAGAAGGACCATGATGACGCGATTCATCTGCCCTAAAGTCATGGAATCGATTCGCCTGTGTCGACCTTGGAGTCCGTGCAGAAAAGGAGGCAGGTGCAGGTGCTAAAAGAGGTAATCCGCCAGAACTATCCTTTTAGCCTGTGCACCCCCCTTTCGTCTTTGAAAGTTGGATGAATCGGCTGACAGGTGTCAGATTCAAAAGATGGCTTGATGTCTGCTGTTGCAGACTTAGGTTCCACCATCAAGTGTTCATATTGTTCATCGGAGGCCTCTCGTTTGGTGGTGGTGTAAGCTAGTTGCTCTTGCATTAGCTCAACCTGTCCTTTTTGGTCATCTAACTGTCTGGTTAGATTAGCATTTTCTTGTTGCAATGTAATTATATCGTCTTCAGCTGCATGCAGTCCTATTTGAGAAGCTTCGTAAGCTTCTTTAACCTCCATGAGCTGCAGCTGTTTTGCTACCAGTTCATGCTGATAGGCTGGGGCCTGGGATTCGCAGTCTTTTATTTCTCTTTTAATTTGATCATTTTCAGTTTTTAGTTCTTCATTTTGAGTCGTCAGTGCAGTGACCTGACGCTCCAAATCATCTGTTTGTCTTTGAGCAACCTCGCGCTGATGCTGCAAAAGTTTATTCTCCTCCTGGGTTTGAGAAAGTTTCTGCGAGCGCGTGTCGAGTTTCCCTAGCGCATGGTTTAACAAACTATGAGCGGTTTTGAGTCGAGCTGTGAGCAGTATGGCTAGGCTACCAAGGGTTTTGGTCAATTCCTTATCCTTCGGTGGATCATTGGTAATTTCTGCCACTACCTCAGAGAGCTTAGTCTCCAGTTCAGATGCGGTTAAGTTCTGAACTTGATCTTCAAAACCTGGAATGTGATTTTCAGTGATTTCTGTCAAGGCAGCTTCTAGATCATCAAAAAGGTCCCTATGGCTAGAGGCCTCAGAAGAAACTGCGTCAGTCATTTCTAAATCTGTTGCTCAGCTGATGAGGAATGAAGCTGGAGGGTTTAGACAGCTTTGTTTAGCCTCAATTAGCAAGTACCGAATCTTTAGCTTTTAGCTTTCAAATCACTAGACTATTAGCTTTTAGTCCCTTAGCATTAGCTCCAGCAATTAGCATTAGCATTAGCATTTAGCTTTAGCATTTAGCTTTAGCCTTTTAGCTTTTAGCATTTACACCTCACTGCCAGTAGGGGGAGATGACAAGTGTGATATCTATTTCAAGCCACAAGGGGGAGTCAATGAACCACTGACTTAGCAGACCTTCCACCTACTGCTGTCTACCTAGATTGCACAAACTTTCAAGTCTCTGAGTGGATTAAATATAGGTCTCTATATCTATGCTTCCACAGTCAACCTGCTTTGGTTCAATGCAGTCCAAGTACACACACCTCCTCTAGGCCAGTACGTCTATGGATATTAATCCCAACCTGTAACTTGGTTCAACACACAACTTCTGATTATTATTAGAAGAGGGTAACACCTCTGGCTCAGAGGTCCACCTCCTATGACCCTGACTGCGTCACAGCTTTAGCCACACCCTTGGGTGACCCGGAAGTTCCTCCTTCCTTTCTCCTCAGTTTTACTCAGCGCTCGTCGCGAACACAACACACTAAAGCAGGCAGTTTTTAGCAGAGGCAGCTAAACGTCCTGAAGACAAAGCAGTTACTCACAGCAAACCCTAAAGCTGGAAAAACGGAGTGATTGCAACTTTTGGATTTAAGCTAGTTTGGTGTAACAACTTGCTATCTCTAAGGTGTCTTTTGCACTGATAAAGTAGGGACAAAGAGTCTGCAGACCGCGCCTGCGTGTGCTTTGTGCTATCAGCACAAGAAAAAGGGGGGTCAGGTCTGCCAACAGACTGATAATTGCCCTTCAGAGAGCTTATCACACAGCCCAAATGCGCAGTTATATCCTAAAATCCTTGTTAATTTTAGTAACCCGCTACGGCTGACAAGAGTGCTTTCCTGCACTTTCATAAGACGTTTACGTCTTATAAACGTCCACTCATAGATAAATCTATGGGGTGAGGTCCGGCCGGAATCCTCAGCCGCTGGGACGACGGAAGTCGGGCCTGTGTCCTGGAACACGCAGGTACACAGCCAGAACTTTCCGTGGAAAAAATTACACAAGACAGGAACACGCTGAACTTCTGTAATCTTTCCAAAGGCCTTTTAACTTATTAAAACGCATAAGCATAAATGCGCAAACGCATGCAAATTATCACGGTTCTGCTCCGTGCAAAAAAGTTCTGTTTCACAGAATCATCTGTTACGCTGATCGCACAGCGTCACAGGCTTCCAAAGCCACACAAACAAGTTCTCAGTCTTAAATAAGGGAAAAGTCAACAGCTCAGAGTACTCAGGAATTTCATTCAGAACCGCAGTTACGTTTTAGATGCACAAACCTTTCTAATTAACCTGTTTATCTCAATATTTCCCAGTTCACAAAACGTTTTCAGAGGCCTCGCACGGATGCGCCATAAATATATCTGTAGCATGAATGGCTAGCAATTAATACTCATATGAAGGGTTGAATATGTGATATTCGCCTTCAGATCTGGTCAAAGTTATAAAGTTTATTAATCTGCAATTTTCAGATTCACCTGTAGGGGGCACCACCTCGTCAAAGAGGAAATTATCACTTTAATTATTAGTTGTTATTTCTAATTAATAAAGTAATACTCAAATTTATCAGTCTACTTATCCAAAAGGAAACGTGAGTGTCTTTACCTTTGAAGGGACGTTTTGTGAACCATGGAAATTATGAGACAGAACAACGACTTCTTATACACGTTCATTTATTGCATAAAATTGGATTAACAAGAAGGATTATTGAGTGTGAAAGCACAGCATTGATTATACTTTGCAGAGATGAAAAGAAGAAAGAAAGAACTTTTTCTAAAACTATTCAAAATGCATACGTGAAGAGATCAATAAAATGAAATTTAAAAAAATTAAAATTATGTGAATGGGCTGAAGGTGTATGACTGCAATGTCTGATGTGTCTGATCTAATGCAAAATTAATGTTTTAATAAAATCGAGATAAATGTGCTTCTGGTGATTGAAGCAATAATTACTTAGTTGAATTCTAAATCAAAGAAAATGTTTCTCTGACCACAAACAGTAAAACGCTGGAGCAAGTCTTCTCACCATGCGGTCTGGTTCTGGTTCCAAAGAGCACAGGAAGGCCTCTCTTTAGTTTCAGCTTTGAGAGACTGCCCTTCTCCCGAGAAGTCAGCCAGGTGTTGAAGTTAGAATCTGTCCCCAAAGGAAGATTCAGGTTGTTGTCCAGGGTTTTTTTTTTGTCTCAAGTGGTCAAGTCACGCTTGGTTCCAAAAATTAGCGACTAAATTAAAAGTTTTCAAAGCTGGCCGGGCTACAAAAACTTAGTAATTATTTTGTCACTTATAAAAATTAGAAAGAAAAATGAAAAGTTAAAATTGCATAAAACGTAAAAAGGTTGACGGTTCGGTTTGTTTAATCTTAAAGATGGAAAAATCTCACAGAAGTTTTCATCTCGAAGTTATTAAAATCTTACAAGTTAATTCTTTGTTCTGAGCTGTCCTTTGTTCTGAGTTTCCCTCCAAAAATCTTTTCTGCTTGAAGCTATCTCCTTGTTTTCTGAGAGGTCTTCCTCATTCACTTCAGAACTCCATCTCTTGACTGCTTTCTCAACTGATCAGAGCTTCCACCGTTCGGAAGTCCCGCTGGATCGAGCCTGGAGGGGTTAACCAATCAGGAATGAGCTGAGCTTGCCTTACGCCCTCACAAAATTAACATTTTCCAATGAAATGTGAAAATTTAAATTTGTGGGTGTGTTTGTATGCGCTTGTCTCAGAAGGCAGACCTGACTCCACAAACATCTCTACGAACATTAAAGAAACAAAGAAACATTTAATCCTTCTTAATCAACTCGTCTCATAAGTAGAAACCCCTTTTGGGCTGGAAAGAAACACAAAATAATAATAATCACCAACATTTAAAAGATAATACAATCACACTGAAATTCCACACAAGATGAAGCGAGAATCAAAGTGAAATGATTTTTTTTTTTCTTTTGAAACTCTTCCTGTGGAAAGATTGAACAACTTTAGTTAAATTCACTAAGATAAAAAAAAAAGACAACTGTTAAGGTAACAAGTTATAAAAACATTCCCTAACAAGAACAAAGAAAAGTCCTCCTTAGAGCACATCTGGTGTGAGTGTGACTGGGTTTGCTGCAAGGCTGTAAATTTAATCTCGGTGGCGTCCCGGATTGGTGATCCTCAGACCTGTGAAATGTCGATTGTCAACAAATGGTGCTGTTTGGTCTACATCAAAAGCAACCTTATCACCAAAAAGGTCCTGTTCTGTGGTTACATGTATATCATTTGTCTCTTGTGGTTCCAGAAAGTCTGCTAAACCTCGTAAAAAGATGTTTATTCAATCACTCTCTTGGAGGTGGGAGTTTTGAGGCCACAGAGGTCTCCTTTGATTGTCGCAGGATCTTCCTTGTCCCGGGCTGAGCAGATGCGTCTTTAGCGTGGGGGTAAAGACAGGTAGCAATTTATGCGGCGGGCCAACATTCCGTTGGTTGAGTTCTGGAGCGGGGTGAAGCATCTGGGTCTGTCATGCTACATAATATACTGAAATAAATGCTTATTAAGTAATCCTTACTTAGAACATTTGCTATTTTATTTTTCTTATTTTTGTTCTTTCTCCCCTCTTTGTCCTCAGCAGTCTTAAACTGCTGGGTTTTGTTATTTTAGTTTGGGCTTGGATCTTGTAGTCTTAGTATGCCGGCTTTGTTTATTTGTTTTCTTTAGGTAGTTTTGATTAGGGAGAGCTGCTGACTCAGACGGTCGACATGGCTGGGTCAGGAGTCTCCATGACTTATTTTATGTTTGGTCAAGGCGCCACCATGGAGAGATAAAAGAGCCACATGTGGATCTGGAGCCGCAGGTTGCAGACCTCTGGTCTATAAAAAGCATTTAATGTTGGTAGAGAGAAAATTGCAGGCAGAGAAGAGGAATACAGATGCTTTCTTGGAGCTTTCTTTTAAATAGCTGCGTATATTTATTTTATTTTATTTTATTTTATTTTATTTTATTTTATTTTATTTTATTTTATTTTATTTTTTATCCTTACTTATTCTGACTACCTGTGCTGTTGCATATAACAATTTCCCCACACTAATAAAGGTTTTCTTAATCTTAATCTTAATCTTACCACAATGACCAATTTCAATGATTTTTCTATGAACCTACAACCAATGGGGGTCCAAAAATTCTTTAAACCGGGACAATGGGTCCGTCCCTCAAAATACTAGACTGGATTGACTCTAAAACCAATTACTGGATAACAAACGAGAGCTTGAACTATGAAGACAGGTGGACGGAGAGTCTCCGGCTGGAGACGACCTTCCGGCAGTAATCCTCCTGCGGTGAAGGCCGTCGCACAAGTGGTAGTAATTATGCAGATGAGCTGTCAGTTTATCACAGGGGGAGACGAGGGGGCGGGACCTTGACAAACACATTAACATACAAAGCGCCAGTGATGTAAAAAACATTGAAGCCCCAAAAAACAGGAGAGCGGTCGTTTAGCGAGAATCTATGTGTGTTTAAGTCCAGGTTCGTACGGTGGTTGCCGTAGCAACCCTTTTTTTATACGGCATCCTTCAGAGTCGGGGTCCTTTTATCTGATGGTTTATCGCTGTAAAAGTTTTATCTGTTTGTTTGGAGAGCCGTGTTCTTCCTCTTGAACAAATAACAAGCCCAAAAAAAAAAAAAAGAATTTTTTTGG
This sequence comes from Oryzias javanicus, assembly GCA_003999625.1. Taxonomy (NCBI): domain Eukaryota; kingdom Metazoa; phylum Chordata; class Actinopteri; order Beloniformes; family Adrianichthyidae; genus Oryzias; species Oryzias javanicus. The sequence goes on from CM012438.1 coordinate 9,332,377, forward strand.
CTTAATCTGCCTCACCGCCATTGTTATACCATAAAGAAATGAATGGAAACATTAAGATTTTCTCATTTGTGAGGTTTCAGTTAAAGTTTTATTTCCCCCCCAGCGGCTGCGCGGTGCAGAGACCTCATCGCAGAGATTTCTCCTAATGAATCGGAGGTGTTCAAAGAGATGACACGTTTGACAGCAAACAGCGGGGAGGGAAGGAGATGCGTGGGTGGAGGAGAGAGGGCAGAGATTAGTCATCGAGGGGAGGCTGCTGTGACCGATGGATGGATGGATGGATGATGGATGGATGGATGGACAGACGATGTTAGAGGCAGAATCTGCGCTACACTTTTAGTGGCATTGCAGTCTTAGATGATGCTGAAACTGTTTTGTTTTCTGGATTATTAATAATAAAAAAGCATAATTTCAAAAATTTTCAAAAATTTAAAAAATATTAAAACACATCTTGTTTACCCGTGTGGGTGCATGTCGCCTCAGCTCTAGTCCAATCGAAGTCCTTCAATTAAAAAAAAGCTGTTTCCTTTCATGTGTTTTTCTGAATGAATGCTCATTATGAGGTTTCAAAAATTGGTTTGATTTTATCTTCTTTCATTTGTCTTCTGGTATCTCTGCTGTACCACAGATGTTCTTGACTTTTGGGCTGTATTTTGTGCTGCACGCTTGATTATTTTTTCCAAAAAGTTACGAGGTGTCGATTACTTTATCGGCGTTGTCTCCAGGCAGGTCAGGTCTAAGTCAGGACGAGGCAGAAGCCTCACCAGATCATGTTTTGTATGATACTTTGTATTTATAATAATGCACAGATTATATTTTAATTTAAGAGGAGATTACTGAAGGCAGCATGTTTTTGATTCTTATGTTTAAGTATGTTTTTTTTTTTTTTTTTCTGTCACTCCCAGAAGCCCCACAGCTGGTTCTCATCAACAATCCCCCCAGGAGTATTTAGTTGGAGCCTTGAGCTCAGCTCGGTGCGAAGTCTTGTTTGTTCCACTCTGTCTGCAGCACTGAGCGCTCTCATCCTGACCTGATCTTCTGGTTCATTTGACCCTGCTTTGTCTGACTCTGATGGTTGCTGCCTGCCCTGACCCTCACCTGGACTCGGATGACTCTGCTTCACTCCGGTTCTCCTGCTGTGTGCCTGTCTACCACTTTTTAAGCCAAACATCAACATTTACAGGAAATCCTCAATCTAATGTTTACTTTGTTTCCTTCCTCCTATAAAACACACTATATGTAAATCATAGATTATAGGATTTTTTTTTCTTTTTGCTATGAATGTTTTCAGTTTCATGGCTGATTTTTTTTCCACTTTACATGTTTAGTTGAAATAAAACTTTTGCTCAGATTTTCACTAATGACAGCACATTTTACTGGATCGACAACCATCAGAGAGCTGCGGGTCAGCTGCTGTTTTCCTGATCCCACAGCTCATTACAGGCTGAGGAAAGGCCAGCGGGAACGCGGCGCGTTCCATCTGCAGCCCCTTAGCAACAGTTCCCTGCATCTGCTCAAATGCGACCGTGATTATGCTCCCCTCTCGTGAAGTCCGTTGGTGTCTCCGTTTTCCGTTTGACAGAATCTGAACTGAAAACATCATAAAAGCCTGCAGTGAGTCCAGAGCAGCGAACCGCGATGATCTCTGGATCCATTAACTTCCTCCCGCCAGGAGCCACTGACGATTACTGCCTTCAAAACACTCCAAAGTTTCACCTTTTTAATAATTTTCAAGTTTTCTTTACTGGAAAAAGATGCAATTTGTTGTGGAAAGTTGGTTTTAAATGTTAAAAATTATTCATTTTAACAAACTTTGTGGTTTTTTTTTGTGCACATAAACTAAAAAATCCTAAAAAAAATGTTCGTTATTAAAGTAAAAAGCTAAAAAATCCTAAACCTAACATCCGTTATTAAAGTAAACTATAAGGCTGGTTGTGTGATTAAAAAAAGTTTATTTTTGGTAAATCCTTTAGATTCTGTTCAGTTTTGGTAAATAAACTTTTTCTGTGTGTTTGCAGGTTGTTTATTTGAGAAGAAGCTCTGTCCCAGAGACCAGCTGTGCAGCGATGGTGAGTCCTACAAAACTCTGCTCTGATTGGACGGCTGTTTTGGGGTGTAAAATTACAGCAAATTTTTCAAAATAAATTTTTCAATTTAATTAAATTTAAATTAAGTTAATTAAAATGAAAGTTTTTTTATTTATATTTTTCAAAAGTAATTTTAGAAGCTCCAAAATAAAATATAAAAAAACCTTTGACTCTGCTCACAAATGTTTAAAGTTTTTCATTTTCCCTGTGACAATGTGATATCAGTGTGACATTTTGGACTTCCCCCATTTGCTTTTGTAACAGAAAAGAAAAGTGAATTATAAAAGGTGAAACCAGATTTCTATCAGATCTGCCGCATTCTGGCTCCACGTTAAGGTTCCCGTCTGCTCACAGCAACAGATATGAAGATTTTTTAAATTAAACTAGAATCTAGTCTAATTTTTAAACGTTTTTCCCTCAATGGAAATTTTTATTGCTTCATTTTTCTTGTTTTAGATCTGTGATTGTGCTGGAAAACAGTTGTATGGTTTTACCTGGTGTCATTTCATTTGTTTTTCTATGTGTTCTGCTAGATATTTAAAAAATGTGAATTAAAGTTAATTCTGAAGAGCTGCGTAAGAGTAAAATAAGAAAAAGAATGACATAACAATAATATATGGTTTGGATACAGATGAAGATAAAAAACTGTGGTTTTTTTGATATGATAAAAAAGGCTGGATGGCTCATTTAGCTGGGTGAAGGACTAGCACGCAGGAAACCAAAGATTTTATTCTTTCAATCCAGTGTGGATCCTTGGTTAAGATCCTACACTATTGTTTAGCTACATATCCACAAAGAAGACCAAATTCAAATTCTTCTCCCTACCTCTCCAATTGAAGGAGCATTTCCAGAGAAAGGGGAGTCCGAAATGTATTTTTTTAAGAGTAGAGCGAAGGGACTTTGAGTTCTGTATCCCTCCGCCGGTAAGGTGAGCCGCATCGCGCTGTGCCTTCACGTGGTTCCGCTGTGAAGAACAGAAATTCACATTTAAATCTAAGTAATGATTTTTGTAGCATGACCTCTTGAAAGTTATCAAACCGATGTTAGGTATTTCCAAGCGCTAGCAGCTCCACGCTAACGTTGCTGACCGGCGACTTTGGATGATGTCATCGACTATTTTTTCCATTTTTCCGTTAAGAGGGCTAAATGTAGGGGGAAGCCACAGGGGTAGGGTAGAATTCGGATTCGGTTTAAGCTGTGCCAGTCCCTAGCCTGGATAAAATACGTCAGGAAGGGTCTAAACCAGCTATGTGAACCAGTCAAAGCTGATTTACTGTGGCGACACCTGAAAAGAAAAGCCGAAAGGTGAACAACATTGAAAGAATCTATCTTTAATTTGGCTTTAATGGTCCACAACAAAGCAGGAACAGACATTTTGGTCCAAATCAATGGCCTGCATGAAGTGAAGGGTCCATAGCAACCACGTCTCTCTTCTACATCCGGGTGTAACTGTAGCCTAAGCTGTTCACGTGAAAGATGACAGAACCTTGAATCTTTTAGTTTTGCACTATTAAACATGTGCAGCAACTTCAACCATATAAATTTTATTTATAAAAAAAAGTGCTTCTCATACATGCACAGCTCGAAGTGCTGTACAGTTAAAAACAATAACAGACAAAAAAAAAAAAAAAAAAAATTAACCCTTCCCCCTGCCTCTATTAACACACAAAACAATTTATTTTCACATGGTAATTCAGGCTATGCCTCATTTTATTAAAATTATAATAACATCTTAATGAAATGTAAGTTTTTGGTCAAATGACTCAAAGGTCACATCTATGGAGCTTTGAAGTCCGACTTGCACGTCTGAGACATAAACGATTTGCTAGCCTCATAGGGTTTGCTTTGGTTGCCATGGTGACACAACCAGAAGAAAGAGTTATGGACCTCTGTATATTCAATTAACCTCCCCATGTGAGTTGTGTGAGGACAAATACAAATATCAAATTTGTCTAAATTGAATTGTTGCTATTTGACCTTTGACCCTCAATCTGAAGGCCAGAGTCATCTGGATCTCACATCTCTAAAACATTCAGCAGTTTTCTAATCACATCCATATCTTAGTTTCCCTGTTCAGACAGGAGAAGGATGTTTTGTGTAGAGTGTGTGTCCTCGTGTGTGTCTCAGACTAACAGTGAAGCTGCATTATTGATGAGAGGAAAAGCTTGTGCTTACAGGCGGAATTATCGGAGGGGCTGCTCCTGTCAGACCGAGCTTCGTAAACGTGGTAAAGAGAGATCCTAAAATAAAAAAAAAGAAGTTATTATTTCGTTATTCACGATCAAATACAATAAAACAAACAAAAAAGAAAATGAATTACCTTTAACGTAACTCTCCAATTTGATTTTCCTAAATTATTTTTAAACTGGAAAATATGTGTATAACTTTTCAAATCAGTTTGTTATGAATTCTAAAGTTAAAACCAACAGAAGAAAAATATACTTGTTTTAAAGTGGTGCGAGCAACTGGATACTTAAAATCAAATCTCCCCCATGATTTAAATCTTCAAAACAAAAATCTTAAGTAAACTTTAAACAAACCCAACAGAGTTTGTTGTTCCATCAATACATCTGTACTTTCCCTGCACCAAACTTCATTTATTTTTCTAATTTTTTGTTTCTGCAATAAACATAATGGCATTAAAATCTATACAGTAAATTTATTGAGGCAGAATAAGTTAACAATGTAACATTCTTAATCATATTTTCTTCCAATATTACCCAAATGCAGGAGCACAGGGTGGTAAAACCCAAAACCCACATTAGCTCACGGGTTGAACATGATAAACATTTATTGAACAAACTAAAACGAAATTTTTAAAACTTTAAAAACATAACTTTTTAACAAAAATATGAATAAAAACAGACAGTAATATAATTCCCAAATTAATCAACTTAAAGAACTTTTAATATTTTACTCTCCCTACAAATCAATTTTGTCAAAATTATACAAGCTAGAAATAAACTAAACGTTAAAAGAAAAAAATTAAAACAATGTGAAAGTCTGCGTGTTCCGTAAAACCATAGGTCATTAGAACAGATCTGTTAGCCTCCATAATCGTAGTTATACTTTAATATGCTACCAGGACAAGATGACATCGGGCCATTTATAACAATGATAACAATAATGTTAATAAAATCAAATGATCTGGCGGGCCAGGTATAATTCCCCGGGCCTTGACTTTGATACAGGTGGTCTATTTTTACACAACCAATAGACAGTGTGACATCCTTTTGTTTGTTTTTTTTTGCAAAAAAAACCATGTGGGAAAACAATAAAATTAAGAGATCAGTTTTCAAGTTTAATCATTTATTTTTTAACTTCTTCTGTTAACTTTTTAAACATTTTTACAGAGTAAAATAGGGTGCACATAATACAAATTTCAGTACATTAAATATAAAAAGAATCGGGCCCACAATTGATCCTTGAGGAACACCATAATCAATATCCATTTTTAAATATTTTACATCCATAATCTTAAAAATACATGTTTTTAGCCTTTTATATTTGTTTAATTTTTATCTTTAAAAACATGTTTAAAGTGTCTGGTACATCATTAACCTTCCACCACCATGCCTTATAGTTAGTGTGAGAAGTGTCAGCTGAAAAGCACCAAACATGATAAAATTCATCTTAAAATCTTGATGTAACAATTTTAAGACATTTCTCTGGAGAAATGAGGACTTCTGATGAGCTTCCATATTCTCACTGAAAAGGTTTTTCAGAAAGAATCTTTCCTGATTTTTTGTTTTTTCAAACATTTACAGATTTAATTAATTTAGACCTTTACAATCAGGGACAAAGATGTTGAACTTTTTTGCAGCTTATTTGAGTGTTCATTGGTCAAATTCTGAACTGATTTGAAAAAAAAAGCATCTGTGAAAATTGGTTCCCACAATTCGTTTTAATTTTGAAGCCAACAGGCTTTAATAATTACCAATAATATGCATTTAATTAAGAGTCCCTGATCAGCCCATGTCGTCCATTCTCATTTTCTGTCTAAAGAAATAATCTTTAATGAGATTTGTTTTGCATTCATAACATTTTTTTTAAAAGATTTTCTAAAGATTTTGTCCAAGAAAACTCAACAATGATTTTTTAATTGAGGTCTACCTGGGATCTACAAGCAATCTGCCCCAAAAGAGTGTCATAGTTGTGGATCCAAATATGTCACTTGAAAAAAAAAAATTCTAATGTTAATAGATAAAAAGCTTCCATATATGGCATTAAAATCAGCCAAGTGTAATGCACTTTTGAAACATGAAAATGCATAAATATCCATCTATTTTACAATGATAATATCTCATTATGACTAATCATTAACTCTGCTCTTCCTCCTTGAGGTCAGTCATTGAAATTCACTGTTGAGCTGCGGATTTTTAAGTGTTTAATGTTTGAGTTTCTTTTGTGGTTTTCATTTTTCTCATCGTTCTGTTCCTCATGTTTTTTGAGAAGGGCTGTAGTGGTGGCGGAGGGGGTGGGGTGGGGGGGATGAAAAGAGACGTAAACAAGGTCTTCCTCCGTCAGCCGCTTTGAACCAATCGGTTCTTCACTCGCCGTTACCGTGACAACCATGACATCACTGGCCTGACGACGGTGTGTCTCCCTCTCGTGTTTGTGTCTGATGAGAGGATGGGGGGGGGGGGTGATGAGTCATCTCGGCTTACTCTCTCACAATCGTACACACAGTGAATGTTGTGTCTTCACACAGTGTGTGTGTGTGTGTGTGTGTGTGCTTCTCTCTCTGTCTGCAGACGGGCTCTTCGGACAGTGCCAGGATCCTCTCCAGGAGGCCGCCCGGTACCAAGTGTCAATCCCGGTTCTCCGCAGGCTGCAGGAGGTCCTCAAGGACCTGATGGTGCAAGGTGAGCCCGGCAGAGTGGCGGCAAAACACAAAAGGAGGTTAGAACCTGATGCGAGTGTCCACCCGCCTGCAGGTCTGAACTGGAAGGACGATGTGACCCAGAAGGTCATCAGCCGAGAGCTGAGAAATGTTCCCACCCTTCGTCCCAAACTCCCCGACAAGTCCCCCAAACAGTAAGAAAACCCGCTTCAGTGGTTTCAGTCAGGACTCTGTGAAGGGTTCAAATGTTATCGGCTTCTCCAGAGCTCCTGCAGACCCGGCCGACCCAGAGATGATGAAGCAGTACCTGGACTACATGGTCCTGAGCTCCCCCCACATGGATTCCTACTCCTACCACAAGGTAGGAGCAGTTGCCCCCTCACATGCTCAGCTGCGCCCCCTGGTGGTACATGGAAGTGTTCGTTTGTGTAGCAGCCGCAGTTCGGTTACCAGGACGACGAAGAACGCTCCCTTAACTCCCTGGATGAGAACCCGTCCTTCGCTCGCTCCGGACCAGCGGGGAACTCCCTGGATCGGGACCGGCAGCTTCTGCAGGACCTGCTGGTGTCCTACCTCACCGAGCCCTCGTCCTCGCCTTCCTCCTCTTCCTCACCCACTCAGTCGCTGTCGCTGCACAGAGCGCCGGTTGGAGCGGCTTCCTCGCTCTCTTCCTCCTCGCCCTTTTTTGCAGATCTGGACTTCCCGCTAGACTATGGCGAGGACTACATTTCCCAGGTTGCACAGCTCAGCAAGCAGGCTCCCCGGGAGCAGATGGAGAAGACGGTTCAGAATGAGCATGACATCCTGTCCGGACTAGACGGTGAGACAAAAAACGAACAATCCAGCCTCAACGTAACATGATGTCTATCAGTCCATTAAGTCCCAGAAATCCTTTCCTGAATGAATCAGTGATTACGTTAACTACCTTTATTGCTACTATAACAAGTACAAGTACACAAAATTACTCTTTTATAGATTAGGGAGAAGATGAGCAAACATGAGGAGAACACTGGTGGCAAAAAAGCATGAAAATGACCCCACTTTTACAGAAAAGCTGCCAGATCCGACAAAAGGAATATTTGAGGCAGAGGGGCCCAAGGATAGCATATTATAAGTTCCCACAGATATAAGAATCGCTTCTGGTGTGTGATTTTGTTTTCATGTGGAGCGATGAAGCCTCGTCCTGCGGTCGGGTTCATTCCTCTCCTCTGTGCTCCCAGAGCGCTCCCTGCAGAGGCTGGCTCTGCTGCTGGACCGCTACGGTCTCGACCTGAAAGATCTGTCTGCGGAGAAGGACGACGGCCCCGCGGCTCTGAAGCAGCTGCAGCTGGAAAGCTCCTACGGCCAAAAACCAAACAAAGGTCGGCGCCACTGCTGCTCCTTGTCACTTCCTCGTCGTCGTTCGCGGCGTTAACTTGACGTTGTTTGTGTTTCAGTTAAAAATGGGAATGACGCTACGGGGAAGAAGGTTAGAGTTTCTGCTGTCAGTTGTGTTTTTGTAGTGTCTGTGGATGAAAAAACCCTGATATTTAAGAGGATTTCTCATTGAACATCAATGGTATGTCTCCATCCATCAGGTCACAGAAGGCTCCATGTCCTATAAAACGGTCGCCCAGGCAACGTCACCCTCCACGGGTGAACCAAACCCAAAGCAGTCCGTACCCTCCAAGGAGGAGAAGCAGGGAGGAGCAGGTTACATGGTCACCAACCAAAGGTAAACAAGCTCCACTGCTTGAAGAATCACATCTTCAGAGAAGGAGAAACTGAAAGAATATGAGTTAAATGCGAGTTATGATCAAAGAAATAAAAATTCACATCATAAAGAGAAAGAAATGAATGGAGGGAGATAGAAAGAATGTGGTGGATGATTATTAAACACAAACATCTAAGGTGGTATTTTTGTGTATTTACAAAAATGTTGTCGTGTTTGTGTCATCTAAAATTTATATTTAGAACAAAAGTCCCCAGAACAAGAGAACTCAGACTGTGTTAACCTTCTGAGAACCAATACATCCATTTATGACCTCTGTACTTTATTTTATGGCCCCCAAAAAAAGCAAACTTCCAATATTTCCAAATAAACAAATGAGATTCCATTAGGAAGGTTACAGACTCCGTATTTAAGCAGATCAGGTCTTAGTGAATAAGAAAAAGTACATAAATAAAAACAAACAAAATTTCCTTTCACTGTAAAACGTGAATTGTTGGATCAATTAAGAAAAATCTGTAATGTGTTACATTTAAAAATATTAGTTTTTAATCAAAATTAAATTTTTGAATTTATTAAACCATCAACTCAAAATGTTTAAATGTAACAAAAAAATAGTTTTTTTTTTATTGATTAATCCAATGTTTTACAGTGTACAAATACATAAAAGGACTGATTCTCAGGAGGGTTGAAGATTAAAATAATGTGTAAAAATAAAAAAAGCATACATATATTTTGTAAAACACAAACCTTATTTTGGAAAAATAAAGTCTGTAGTTTTGTTCTGAAAATCCTGTTGAATTTTGTTGGGAATTCTTGAGAGAATCAGAGAGTAGTTTGTACGGGTGTCCTTTGGGCACCGAGCCATCATCTGTACACTTTGTGCATGTTGCATGTGCGCGCAGTCGGTAAGGAGCCAGTACATACACAATACTAACAGTAATAGTGTGAAGGCACTATAGGGCAGCATCACCTTCACTTCATAAGTGCGTGCAACTTTCATTAGACTTATAAAATGCCACACACACATGACAATTGCATGTTTTATTCTTCAACTTCCCTTAAGGCTCGTAATGCGTCCTCAATGGACACGCCTGTGTTTCTATTATAACCCTCAGTGGGCCTGGAAAACCCAAAAACCCACACCACCACCAGCTCAGGGGTTACATTTACTAAGGTTTTAGATTTCTTTGCAATATTAACATACTTCAAGGCTAAACTGTATTTTATAAAAACAGCTGCATTCCATTTAGTGATTCCAAGATAAATTCTGCATCACGGCTCACCGTCTGTCTGTTCTGCTTTTTCTTCGTCTGCAGCGCGGCCGGGAAACCCGTCGCATTCGATGTCCGACCGAACTCCAAGAACCTGACGGCAGCAGACGCAGCCGACAAAGCAAGTAAGAGTGAGTTTGACGCTTCAACTGAGGGAAAGAAAGAAGACCGCAACACTCGAAAGACACTTTAATGTGGAGACAGGGAAGTTGAGGGAGATAAATATAATTGTGAACATTAAAAAAAATTAAAATCAAAATTTGAAGAAGAAGAAAATGTTGAAATGGGAGAGAAAATGAAAGTAGTTTCAGGAAACAAATAGTAGGAAAAATGTCATAAATAAAGGAAAAAGAGAAGAAAAACAAAAAAAATCTAAGAAAGATAAAAATTTAACATTTAAGGATTAAAGTTTAAAAAAGAATTTTGAAACCAACTAAGAATTTAACAATTTTTAAATTTAAAAATAAAGTCATAAAAATGATTCCACAATTATTTAGTGTTTGTTTCTTTAAAAAAAGATTAACTTTACTGAATGTTGATGTTTTACAGTTGCTGGGAAGAACTTCTTGGCGTCCGACACAAGATTAAATGTTCTACAGAGCGGCGTTGGCGAGGTGGGTGTTCAGATTTTTATATCACCACTTTACATTTACCTTAATTTTCAGTAGGTTTGAGTTTGTTGGTCTAACTTGCTGCTTAATACTGTGGTGTCACTGAAGTCTGAAGGGAAGGCGTTGCCCCTGGCGACCAGAGTCCAGCCCGGCTCCCGCTGGCTCTTTACCACCCTTGTGGCCATGGCCTGCATCGGCGGTATCGTCGTGGCAGGAATGACCATCGCCTGCCTCCGTCACCACGCCCACCGGCTGGCAGCGAAGAAGCTGGGTCTGGGACCGGAGGGCGGGAGCTTCACCCATCAGGAATACCAGGTGAGGAAAAAACTGGATCTGTTGGAAAACCGGAGCATTGAAAAGTCAGAGGAAAAATATATATTAGCAACACTGTAACGACGTGACACATACAAACTGACTCACCAGGACCTGTGTCGCCAGCACATGGCCTCCAAGGGCGCTTTCGGGCGCCTCGAGGCTGCCGCTTTGGGTGCCGTGGGGGGGAGCCAGCGGGGCAGGTGGTGGAGGAGGAGGAGGAGGGGCAGGAGGAGGAGGAGGAGGAAGTGGAATTGGAGCAGGAGGTGCCGTGGGAGGAGGTGCTGACTCGAGGGTAAGCAGCGTTTCGTCTCAGTTCAGCGACGGAGCTCAACCCAGCCCCAGCTCCCACAGCAGCACGCCGTCCTGGTGCGAGGAGCCGGCACAGGCGAACATGGACATCTCCACCGGTCACATGATTCTGGTCAGTGCCCAGCTTTTCAGTAAACAACATTAAAAACAAAACAAATGAAAAAGATTAAAGAAAAATGGAAACTATCAAAGGAATTAAAGAAAAAGAAAAAACAAACATAAAAAGATGAAAAGAAAAAAACAATCTAATGAATAAAGATCAAAGGAAAAGACAAACTGATAAAAGATTAATAATATATTCAAAGAAAATATTATGGAAAAAAAGATTCTTTTATCTAAAGAAAAAACATCAAAGGAATAAAGATCAATGAAAAAAAACGTCAAATAAAAGATGGAAAGAAAAATGATCAAATAAATAGAGATCAAGGGACGTAAATAAATAAAAGATCAAATTAAAACTATAAAATATAGAACATTAAAGAAAAGAATATGGGAATAAAATCATAGATCAAAGGAAAAATATAAAAGGATAAAAGATGAATTGATAATCAAATTAAAACATTTAAAAAACTTTGCCACAAGTTTTCAAATAAAAAAAAAAAATTAAAGTTATGATGGTTTTCCTTAACCCATGCCTTTATCTTTCTGTGACCAATAGTTGTAGGCCAGTTCAAGCTGAAATTTAGACCGGGTTGATGTGAAAGAGCAAAAGATCAGATCAGCTAGGAGCGAGATGAAACCTTACCAGGCTTGGAAGAGGGAGAACAGTTGTTAGCATTTTATATTGCCGCCGTGGACTTTTGTCATTATATTCTTCTCCAAGTTGACCAACTTCAAGCGCCCAGTCAAACAAGAAGAGTTATTGTCCATTTAAATGGTCAAAGAGTGAAGATTGTTCAGAGACCACGTTATTTGCTGCTGCCAGTGACAGCTGCGGTGTTGAATTTAAAGTCTTCACATCAATAGCTAATTCGTAACTAAATACCAAATACTTTTTTCAGCTGTTTATGAAATTGTCCAAAAAAAAAAATTAAACAATTTTGTCTGTTTGCATTCTGAGATAAAAGGGTAAAAACACGTTGAGAAATCCTAACAAAAAAATGACTAAAAGCAAGTATTCAACTCTGAATTACAGGAAAAATTGAATAATTCCATAGAAGAATGATCACAATGTGGCATCAAACTAAACAATGAAAGATGAAAAAGCTCCAAACCACAGACCCTTTAAATTTACAATAGTAAAACTCACGTCAAAGAAAATAAAAACAACAGACAACTGGGTTGTAGATGGGTCCAATCGGTACAAGTATAAGTTGTATCTAATATAGTGTCCAGTGAATGTAAATGAAGCACATTTAATGTTCAGTTTTCTTTTGAGAAAAAAGTTCCCCGCACAGTTGTTGTTTTTAGCCATCCAACAGTGTGTTTCGAAAAGTTTACCTCATAAAAACACAAAGTTGATAGCTGTAATTTTCAGTAACGCTCTTTGCTAATGAAGGCTTACATGGAGGATCACCTGAGGAACAAAGACCGTCTGATGAAGGAGTGGGAAGCTCTCTGCTCCTACCAGGCTGAACCCAGCGGCGTCTCTGTGGCTCAAAGCGAAGCTAACGCTAAGAAGAACCGCATCCCTGATTCAGTACCCTGTGAGTCCAGTGTAGATAATCAGAACTGAAATGTCTTTATTTCTGCTTATTCAAAAGTTTTATTGCTTGAATGAATAAAACGTGGCCATTTTCCTATAGATGATCACTCCAGGGTGAAGCTGAAAGCGGAGATCAACCCCTCCCGGTCAGACTACATTAATGCCAGCACCATTGTGAGTCTGCACAAAACAAAACCTAAACACGATGATATCATTTAATTTGTTAAAGTAATTCACAAATAAATATGCTGATGAAGAGAAAGCTCTGCTCTGCTCCTGCAGATTGAACACGACCCGCGCATGCCGGCTTACATCGCCACGCAGGGACCCCTGTCTCATACCATCTCCGACTTCTGGCAGGTCAGTGTGACCCACATGAAAAATCACTACAGCAGGTCAGTCTTGCACTGTGAAGCGGCGTGTCTGGATTATAAATGTTTCTGTTTTTGAGGGAAGATGGTTTGGGAGAACGGCTGCACCGTCATCGTGATGATGACCGCTCTGGTTGAGGATGGGGAGAAGCAGTGCGATCGCTACTGGCCTGATGAAGGCTCGTCTCTCTATCACATCTATGAGGTGTGTGTAAACTCGTCCACCTACACGTGTGGGGACTGTCACATCTAACAGCATTTTGGGGACATTTGTTGACATTTTTTTAATACATTATATATTATTTTACATATCATGATAAAAATTTATTGCTTTTGTTAGTAAATTAGTTCAGCATTTTTAATCACCACTGCACATTTTTATGGATATTTGGCAGTTTAAAGTCCCAATCAATTACTAAATTTACAACGGCCCCAATAAAGTTATCACTGTGTTAATGGAGCCTTTCATGAGACATTTGTTTAAAGCTTTGCATAAAGCCAGTTAATACCTATTCTTGATACACACTTATGCACTCATGTTTTTAATTAATATTTTAAAACTTTTGGTGCAAAACTTAAAAAAAGTTATTAAAAAACGTGTTTCATATTGGAGTGCCCAAGGATTCTGGTCATTCTATTATACCAACATGGTCAGTTAGAGAGCAAATCCAGTGTGACTGGAAATGTCTCTCTACACGTGTGTGTTTTATCTCTGTTTCTCTTGGTCCCACCAGGTGAACTTGGTCTCTGAGCACATCTGGTGTAATGACTTCCTCGTGCGCAGCTTTTACTTGAAGAACGTGCAGACGCAGGAAACGCGCACGCTCACACAGTTCCACTTCCTGAGCTGGCCTGCACAAGGCATTCCGACCTCCACGCGCCCCCTACTGGACTTCCGCAGGTACTGCATCTAATGATGGTCAAAATGGCCTGTTTCAGAGTAGCCTTTTATTGTGTCCAGTCTAATGAACACCTGCGCAAAAATCATGCTGTCTAGTTTGGATCTTGATATGGCAAATGTAGGAAGTGGTATGGAACATTTAAGAAGTTAACATTATAACAGATTTCTGAACAATAAGTGAAATGGTTATTGTGTTTTTGTGGAAAAGGTTTCAGATCTTTGAGTTCATCTCGTGAGAAAAGGGAGCCAAAAGTCGTTACCTTTATACTTTGTTCAATGTATTTGTACACATTTCTAAACAATTTTAATAATAAAAGTTTCCTAATATTGTTGTGTTTTTCTTAGCATTCTCAAAACATTACTGTCTCTATTTTCCCACTTTTTTTTCTAATAATAACTGAACATGTTTTTGTCTCTTTATCGTATAATAATAAATAATAGTGTTGATAATAATTTTAAAAATTTCAAGTGATTCCTTGCTTATTAAAGATAGTGTACAAAACATGTATTCATGAAATGTAAAACAGAAAATATGTCAACAGGCTAAAAAGGAAAAAAATTCAACTAAATTGTAAATCTCAAAGTTGTAGAATTTCCAGTTCCTGTTCAGTTTTAACATTAAGATCAATCCAGTTGTTTATTTGAGTACAGCTGAAAAGAATAAATTCAGAATGGTATTTGAGCAGGAGAACCAGCACAACATGTAAGAACAATATCTATCTATCCATCCTTCCATTCACCCATTTTTCAAATAGTTCGAATTTTATTTATTTTCTCACAGATCCCAATATTATCCTGATGAGTACTTGTGGGCTATCCAGATGCTTTTGTTTTTTCAAATATTTTTTTTCTTTCTGTTTCATGACTTGAATTTTTCATTTCTCTTTTTTCTTAGAAAGGTGAACAAGTGCTACAGAGGCCGCTCCTGCCCCATCATTGTGCACTGCAGGTAAGATATGCACAGCTTCTCAGTCCAGCATCAGTTTTTTCTGGTTTCTATGGTGATCAGTTACATTTGGGTCAAAGTCAATTTCTTTTAAAGGAGCATTAAAGGCCATTAAAAAAGATAACAATATTAGTTTTTCATAAAGATTTCAATTCTTAATAAAGTAGTGTAATGCATCTAATTGAATCTGTTTCCATAGCGATGGCACAGGCCGGACTGGGACTTACATCCTGATTGACATGGTTTTGAACCGCATGGCTAAAGGTGTAGTAGGATGGATTTTTTTCAAGCAGAATTTTGTTTTAATTTAAGATTTATGAAAGTGACTTTATGAGGCTTATTGTACAACAGGCGTAAAAGAGATCGACATCGCTGCAACACTGGAGCACGTCCGGGACCAGAGACCTGGGATGGTGCGCACCAAGGTGAGTCCAGAGAGGATAAATACTCAACATTTACGCAAAAGTATACAAAGCAAGATTTTCTGATTTAAATTTGTTTTTCAATTGAGTTTTGGTTACAAATTTAGTCACAAACGTAGTTGCATACACTTAGAGCAGAACTTTTTTTTTATTTTCTGAAGCTAACACAGTAATGATTTGCTGCCCTCTGCTGGTGAAACATATCGTAACAGTTCATCATCGTGTTTGTCTCCAGGACCAGTTTGAGTTCGCTCTGACTGCAGTGGCTGAGGAGGTGAACGCCATCCTCAAAGCTCTGCCTCAGTGAACCCAGAATCATCCAGACTGGCACCTGTGAGGCGGACTGAACCATCACCCCCTCCCCCCTCTTTCACACCCTTTGACCTTTCCTCCTCTGTACATGGATGAGAAGTGATGCTTCCTCCTGCATGTCACCTAAACTTCAAACCAAAGTGCTGAAAAAAAAATTATACAGGTCAAGAAGAGTTTGAAAAATGACAGAGGAATAACCAGCATCTAGATCATGAAGTGTTGGTTTATAAAGTTTGCAAATCAAATTGGAAGTACAAATTCTGCTACGTCATACTTAAAAAAAAGAAAAAAGATATTTACATGTTTTCTGTGTACCACTCAAGCATTTTCAGTCTCTGGGTATGTTGTCATTTACCTCATGCAAGATAAAAAAGTTGAAAAAAAAAGCTTAATTTGTATTTGTGACAGCTGAAATAAATCTTTTGGTGTTTAAGTGCTGCAACAATAAGTGTGTTTTTTGTCTACTGAGTGATCCAACCTTCCACTTTCCAATGTTGGTAGAGCCTGGTCAGCCCATGTTTAATACACTCGTGGGGGATCCCAATTCACTTGGGGGTCCTCCTCTTGAACGGGGAGGAGTGGCCCCAGCCTTGCTCTATACCAGACTTCCCGCAGGGCAGATGGGTAGTTGCCTGGAGCAAGGGGCGGGTCTCCCTTGAAGGACCCTGGTTCATGCTTGGGGTTGGGGTGGAGGAACTATTGAAAATTCTGAAACCAGCACAGTGATGATTTGCTGTCATCTCCTCGTGAAACACTAGAGTAATAACAGTCCATTCTGACTTCTGCTTGTCTCCAGGAACAGTTTGAGTTCACTTTGCCACTGCTGAGGCTGAGGAGGTGAAGCTCTGCCTCTGTGAAGCCAGAATCAGCAAGACTCGCTCCTGTGAGGAAGACTTAACCATCACATCTCATCCCCCCACACATTCACCCCTTTTGATCTTTCTCTCTCTATACCCCAATGAAGAGTGATACTTTCTCCTGCATGTTACCTTAATTTCAAACCAAAGAAATAATTAAAAAAAAAAATACAAGTCAGGAAGTTTAAAGTAACAGTCCCATTCATTCATGGACACATTATTTACACACTGGCGCCAGTCTATAACCACCAGGAGCAATATGTAGGGGTCAATGTCTTTCCCACGCAAACTTTGAGACATGAGTGAGAAAGATGAGAACTGAACGTGTGATCTTCTGATTTGAGGTGGACCTCTCTATCTCTGCACCATGGTCACCACACACAATGTCTAGTTAACTGCTTGAATGATGAAGTAAAATTTACAACGCCAACATAAACAGATCTGGTTTTTAAAATTTCTACACTGTGAAACCTTTGGAAAACATGACAAAAAGAAATGGAACATTTGTGTTGAAATGAAATTTTAAAAAATGTGTTGTCTACACACAAGTATAAACCAAGTCACTGTAAACATTTGATATTTCTGTTTGATGACCACCTCTTCACAATCCCTCTCCAGAACAGCCATGTCCTGTGACACATTGGAGAGCTCTCCTTCCTCCATCCCCTCCCCACATACTAGTGCATTAAGATTATCTTGCTGCACATTAGGTTAATCTCGGGGTCCAGGCTCAGGCCTCAGCGATGGTGGTGTTGTGGCTGAATGTGCTTACGACCCTCTGCAACTTTGTCAGGTCTGCATCAAGAACCATGTGAGGGTGAAAGGGCAGGAGGCAGTGGATGACCACTTGAACCCTGTGGGGCATCAAGCCGCAAACTGCGCCTGGTCTTAATGGTGTGAATGGAAGACTTCGCATCTTTGGACCAAGATAGAGCAGGTATCAAACCAAGTATGTGGTGAGGAGCGCTTTTCATTATCTGGTTGGTTCAGACCTGGGGTTTCTGATATCTGCCACTGAAAGCTAATTAAGCTACCATCTAAATGAAAAGATCTCATTGCTATCAGCTATAAAATATAAAATCAAAGGGGTGTAGGTTGCCGGGAGGGGGTGAATTGGAGAGTAGGGTACTACATTGGTCTGGAACCAATGACTTGAACTCCAAAATAACAGGAGCCAGGACAATCTGTTAATTAATCACAAGGTGACTTGTTACAAATTTACACCAAGTTTTGATTTTATTTTTTCATTTTTCAAATTAAACAGCAAAACTTCACAACAGAAACGAACAATGCGTACTAAAAATATTTCATTTAACATTTGAGGTCAAAATGGGGGCAGTTTTAAAATGGTTTTACACTGTGTGTTCCAACAACTGTACTGTGTTTGACACCCTCTTTAGCCATTTTTGGAAAGGCTAAGTTTGATGTCATGTTCACCTGCCATGTCAACAGATCTTAAAGACTGGCTTCATATGACTAATATTACTGTTTGAGCATTTCATAATTGACCTTGTATAATACAAAGTTTTGGAAATTTGCAATTTATAGATTTTTTTTCTTTTGAAAATATTTTGTTTTCTGCTGATCAAAACCTAGAAGGAGCCGCATTGACTTACGTTCGCTTTTAAGAAATTTGGATTTGCATTTATAACCTTCTTTTTGCTGTTTTTTTAAAAAATAAATATTAATGATTATGAATTGATCTATTTGGAGCATGAACAAAAGCAAAAAAATATATAAAAAGAAACCAACATCTCTCAGAAAGGGATTTCTTTTTACTTTGTTAACTTTAGTAGCAAAAATTGAATTAAATCAGCCAAAAAATTTAGCATGTTGCTGAAATAAAAGCTAACCTCAAAATTAGCCTAGAACCCCCAGTAGAGTAGCTAAACAACAAATTAGCATAAAAAACTAATGAGAGGTTAAAATAAAAGCTAAATTCAAAAGTATTAAAAAAAATTCAGTAGATAACAAATTAGCTGAAATTAGCATGTTACTAAAATATTAGCTAAACTCCAAATCAGCACAACATTCTTCAGTAAACTAAATTAGTCAAAAACGTTAGCATGTTGCTAAAATAGAAGCTAAAACTCTAAATTAGCCTAAAAACCCAGTAGATAACAGAATAGTCAAAAATGTTGTCATGTTGCTAAAATAGAAGCTAAATTAGCCTTAAAATCCTACTACAAAACAAATTAGCCAAAAACATTAGTATGTTGCTAAAATAGCTCATTTCCAATTTTTTTGAAAATTACTATTTTATTTTTCTTCAGACAGAGAGCCACCATAGAGAGATAAAAGAGCCACATGTGGCTCTGGAACCGCAGGTTGCAGATCTCTGGTCTATGTCTACGTAATGGACTTGGTCATGTTACCAAATATGAGTTCTCTGAATTTAATGCTGCATGTTTGTTTGACAATTAGAGATTCTGTAAAACAGAAATTAAGCCTGAAAAATATTTAAGTCATAATCAGAATATTGAAATCCAGAGTTGTGGTTCAAAGGTTTTTCCCTGTTTCCTTGTTAAAAAGTCACATTAAAATATAGATATATAGTGGTATTTAAAAAGATAATTAAAAGTAGATATAATTAAAGATGGTCACCCATGCTGTAAAAAGGAATATGGAATAATGGAAAATAAACCTTAAACCACCACAAAACAATATTATAGTTGACATTTTTGTCAGAGTTCCTAATGACTGGCATCTTTTTTAACTATATGTTTATAACTATCTGTAACAATTAAGATCCTGGAACTGCTGAACATCTGAATCCAATGAATGTTTCTGCACAAAAAAAAAAAAAAATCCACTTCTTCTTTCTGCTCAGCACTTTTACAAATGGCACTGAATCATGGCAGAATTTTAGCATCATGTTGCTGGAAAGTCTTCATACCAGTTTTTAAAAAGCCAATAAAAACATAATTAAAAGGGATATGATGAAACAAGAAAATAATTCAAACAAGTTTTTAAAAATTGGATTAAAAATAATAAGCTAAATATAAAACAAAACAATAAATCAACAAAAAGTCAAATGTTTTTTTGCTGCTAAAAAATAAACAGTATGATCAAAATTATCATTGAACTCTTCACCTCTCAGGTGATTTTGAGGTTTCAGCAGAAAATTTGCTGTTGATTCTTGGAAAGCAACAACTTTTGATCAGAGAATATCAGTCTAATTTGAGTGGATATAGAGATCTGGTTTAGATTAAATGTGAAAAAGAATTACATTTTGAACTGCACGCAGAATACTGCCCAACACCCCAAGTAACAATGAGAAGATGAAGTGCAGGTTTCCATCAGTCCAGCAGGGGAGCTGTAGCACAGCAACTATAAACTTGATGCTGAGAGACACAGTGAAGCTCTGAAACTCATCTCCACTTCTGATTTATCTATCCCTCTCGTCTCCATCTCCCACGAACTGTCCAGAGAGAACATCTCTACAGATCATCCAGAAGAGCAGGACATTAGTCCCTCCACCTGTAAAAAGGATAAAGAAAGAAATACAGATGTGTCTCAAGTGTCAAGTGTCTCAAAACAAAATATGAAACTATCTGTAACTAATAAGACCCTGGAGCTCCTGAAAATCTGAATCCAGCTCATGTTTCTGCACAAGCAACAGATAGACGGGCTCCAACACTCAACTGACCTCAGAGTCTGCAGTTTGAATTCTGGACTCTTCACCAGATCCCGGAGCTCCTTAACATCTGAATCCTGAATGTTATTGTTTCTCAGGTCAAGTTCTCTCAGGTGGGATGGGTTGGACTTTAGAGCGGAGACCAAAGTGGAACAGCTGATATTTGACAAATTGCAGTCCTTCAATCTAAATCAAGAACAAAGAGTTGAGTTTAAAAACAAATTTCATATCTTCTAAACCAAACCAAACTGAACCATTAGACAGAGGTAGGAAATTGTCTGGGTCTCTGAGCTCCCAAGCGCCTCAAATCAAAGACAGTAAGTAATCCTACTTCAGATTCTGTACTGGAGTTCAGCGGCGGAATAAGAGCATGGCCAAATATTCCTAATCTTACAGATGTTCCTCAGAAACATCTGAACTGTTTCTAGAAGAGCCCAGCATTAGTGAGCAGAACCAGAAGAGCGGAGGACAGCAAGAAAACAGAGAGGGTCAAGGCAAAGGGACTAGTGCTGTGTAGAACAGTTGCTCTGTTCTGCGCTCTGAGCTTATGAAGTCTCTGAACTCATGTGACTTACATGAACTTGAAGCAGACCCACTGCTCCAGCAGCACCAGATTGGCTCTGCTTCATGCAGCAGGAGCCCTCTAACTGCTGCTCCACACCGCTTTTGCTTGCAGGCCTGGATTCCGAGGGACAGAACAAATGCACAGGGCTGCTGTTTTTTCTGTCTAGAGTCTGAAATGAGCTCTGTTCTGGACAGGAGCTGTTCCATTGAAGATCATAGATTGTATTGTTCTTGTCTTGAGCTTCTTCTCTCAAGGGTTGACTCTGGTCTCACCTCTATTATTGTCTAATTGACCTAAGATGTGCTGAAGATACACCAGACATTGAAGACTGAGGATCTGCAGTACTAAACCTGCAACTGTCTTTCAAGCTCTGAACTTCAGAGTCTGGGATTTTGTCTGAACAACAAAGAGAAGAGATGCTTCAAACACACACCTTTCTATTGTTTGGAGAAACACTAAAATGGACAAAAGAACCTAAATACAGCTGCTGGAGAGAAGAAAACAGAGATGCAGACAGAAAAGCTCACTTCTTGGACTTTATTCTAGTTTTTTCAAGATAATTTCCTGCTTTGATTTGTTCCTCTGGTGGAAAGCAGATAAGCTTCTACTGTGGACTCTTTACTGGTCTCAGTGAGACTGTATTAGCCTGTTTTTTTTTTAGTCAATCATCTTTTTTGCATCTTTTTCACTTGTGTATATGTACAGTCTTTCTTCTGCTGCTATGTGTTTACATCTGCTTATATGAATTTCTATCTGCAGCTATGTGAACATATATTTATAAGAGTTTTGATTACTGGTGTTTTGTGATTTTCCTCATAACTATGCCACTTCTGAAATAGAATTTCCCTGCTAAAAAAAAAGTTGATCTTGAATCTTGATTCCTCACTACAAAGAACCCCAAAGCGGTATCTTGATCTGTTCATTCATTTAAGAGTGATCCTCTAAAAACCTGTGTTGTCTACAGCAGCCTCTCCCATATCCACAAAAACGAGTGGGGGGAAACGTGCTGATGTCAGCACGATGCCAACCGCTCCCTCCAGGAAGAGTTTGCTCTGACAGCTCCAAACTAACACCAACACTCAATTTCTTGACAGAGCCAGTGGTGATCAAAAAAAAAATTTTCATTTTTAGATGCAGAAGCAGAGATGATTTGGGGTTCAGTGTCTTGCCCAAGGACACTTCGACATGTGGGTGGCCAAGGCGGCAATCAAAATCTTCAGATCAGGAGTCGACCGCCCTACTGCTGCGCCCCAAGTCGGTCAGTTTTTTCATCTGCTTGGGATCAATGTTTTGTGCAGTTGTGACCGCAGCCTCTCAGACACTGTTAAGAGAGGTGTTTATTTACCTTTATTGTAAATCTTCTGCTAAAGAAGGGCCCAAAAGTTTTCAATAAGGTCTAGGACAAGTAAAGAAGGGCGCCATGTCATGAGTTCCTCATCCTTAAGGCATTTGCAATCCAGCCACACAGTGGAGCACTTTGATGCATGTGACTTGCATAACAATGAATGTCTTTATGAGAGATGCAGTCTGCAAGTCTTGAGACTTGAAAGATGCTTGAAGAAAGTGTCATTTAAAAATTGACAGTAGGTCTGAGACTGGATCTTGAGTCAATTTTCAACTCAAAAAGGTCCAACTAGATTATTTTTAATGATACCTGCCCACACCAGCACCCCACTTCCACCTTGCTGGCGTGTAAGTAGAAGTGGAGCTCTGTGTCCGTTGCTGATCCAAACACGGGCCCATCCATCTGGTCCATTAAGAGTCACTCTCAATTCATCAGTTCACAAAACCTTTGAAAAGTTTGTTTTGAGACATGTCTTGGCTCATTACTGACATTTCAACTTGTGTAGCTTGTTGAGAGGTGGTTGGGTTTCAGGTTTTCTGACTTTGGCCATGTCTGAGAACTGAACATCTTGCACTTTTTTGATACTCCAGGTAGGTTGCAGTTGCGGAATATGGTAGCACTGGTGGATAAAGGGTTCCTGGTAGCTTCAAGGTTGATTCTTCTGAAATCTTTTGTAGTTAATTAGTATCTTCTCTTCTTCACAGGTTTTTGGAACCTCATCGGCAATTTACAACAAAACAGTTAATAATTCTGTGATCAAACCCCAGTATTTTGAATATTTTTGGAGTGCTGTGTTCAGTAAAATTTCTCTTACAGCCCATTTTACTTGAGGAGAGGAATTTGCATGATAATTATGCACACCTTTATATAGGCCTTTGACCTTTCTAGCCCATGCACTCTTTTGAAACACAAGTTCCAGTCACCTGATATGCATTGAATCCAATATAGATTCAAGTTTATATGGCTTGATGTTGGCAATTGTGCATTAAATTTTTATATGATCAAAATAGAATCTTGCATAATAATTATGAAGATGTGTTGCAAAACTGTTTTTTCAAAATTCCTAGAATTTTGATAAAGTGCTGCGCATATGTGTAATGGAAATTGAGCTAATGTGAACAGAAAGTTTTTTGCAGCACCCCCTGTCCATGTGCGATTCCCAAGTATGACTCAAATCTGCATGTGAGCTGAATATAAGTAAGATTCAGTTGATCATAAAACAGATTTTCAGAACTGACCTCAGAGTCTGACATGTCCAGCCTAGATTCTTAAAGAAATCGAACATATACAAAACTCCAACATCCTGAATCTTGTTCTGGCTCAGGTCCAGTTCTGTTAGATTGGTTGGGTGGATCTTCAGAGCTGACTTCAGAACTGTAAAGCATTCTTCTGACAGGTTGCAGTTCTCCAACCTGAAAGCAGACAAAAAATGTATATGAATGATGTGAAGGGAATTGGGTATGTTCAGGTATGCAGCTCAGCATCTCGGTGTGTAAAATTTGTCTGACAACAGTCAGACTGCAAATTCCTGCTGGTTCTGCCATCAGTTCTAACAGTGAAGAGGGTTCTCCTGAACACAGGTCTACTGTAAGAAATTAATTCCTGACTTCAGTTGACTCCAACATCAGTCTGACAGACTTTAATCTGGCAGACGGGTGCCAAAGCTGTAAACTTTATCTGTGAGGCTTTCAGGACCTTTTTATCAAGGTTCAGTGTATACACTGAACCAGATATATCTGCAGGTCCAGATGGACCAGAACCTTGTATGGACTGCAGTCTTGTTTCAGTGCACAGAACGGACGAGAATCCATGTCATGATTGAAGAGCATGGGACTCCTCTATGCTAGCTACAGATCAACCTCTTCAGGTCTACTCCGTTTTATCATTTCTCTTCCCCAAAATTCTCCTATCTCTGGATTTTCTCACTTGTCTATGCTCCCATTTGTGTATTTTTGT
This sequence comes from Oryzias javanicus, assembly GCA_003999625.1. NCBI lineage: Eukaryota > Metazoa > Chordata > Actinopteri > Beloniformes > Adrianichthyidae > Oryzias > Oryzias javanicus. The sequence goes on from CM012438.1 coordinate 9,356,481, forward strand.
ATCCAAGTACATACATGCTGTCATGCTTTGATGTTTCTGATGTAGGTGTCAGTTCAAAAATGTTGTTAGGTGTTGTGAAGCTTAGTACGGAGCTCGACTCCGTGGATTGCTTTCCCTCCTTTTTGTCCCCACAAATTATATGCTTTGCTCAATTAACTTGTTAAAATTTTGAGTTTGTAGCAAAAACAGTAACATCATATTACATTTTTTGCCGAAAGAGAATCTGTCAATTGTAAAAAAGATGCAGGAAGTGAAAAAGAGCCACAAAAACAGGTTGGAAATCAGCGTGGTGGAAACATTCTGACCTGTCTCATTTTTCTCTTTCCTTGACCTACCTAGTTGGAAAAGGTCATGAAGTGAAAGTAAGCTTTCAGAGAACATCAGTCATCTGTCCTAACTACAAGCTATGATTTGGCTTTGTAGCATGGAAATGACATGTTCAGAAAATCTTCAAGTGAAACATCATAAAGTTCTTTATCTTGTACATTTTTCTCATCCTTCAGGGAGTTCAGCTTCATTACTGACCTCAGAGTCTGCAGTCTGCAGTTTGGACTGTTTAAAAAATCACCCAGATGACAAAATCCTGAATACTGAAGGTTGTTGTTCCCACTCAGGTCAAGTTCTGTCAGATTGGAAGGGTTGTTCTTCAGAGCTGTGCCCAGAACTTTACAGCTGGTCTCTGTCAAATTGCAGTTCATCAAACTGAAAGCATGACAAAACATTTTTTTTCAATAGATCATGTATATTCAGTCATTGAATGTGTAGCTCAGCCTCCCTGTGTATAAGTGTATCTAATAACAGTCAGGCTGCAGAGTTCTGATGGCTATGCTTTTGTCCCTAGCGTCTTTGGTCCACTATAAGAAAGGACTTCTTGACTTCAGCTGGATGACAGCAAAGTGGAGGCAGTATTGCAGTGGCCAGAGCCCACCACTGTGAAGAAAATGCAATGCTTCCTCGGCTTTGCCAATTTCTATCACTGCTTCATTCTGGGCTTTGGCTCTGTAGCAGCTCCAATCACCTCCCTCCTAAAAAGAGCACCTAAACACCTGCAATGGACCCCCAAGGCCACCTCAGCGTTCAAAACCATCAAACAATGCTTCTCTCAATCACCCATCCTGCCATCTGAGCAGTTCATCGTGGAGGTGGTGCCTCCAGCACAGGTCTCTGAGCTGGGTTGTCCCAGTTTTATGTCACCTCCAAAAATGTTTACATGCGCTTATTAGTCCAGGAAACTCAGTGACACAGAGAGGAACTATGCTGTGGGTGAACTATGCTTGCTGAGAAGGAAGTCTTCACAGAGTGGAGACATTGGCTGGTGGAACATTCTTGATGTTAACGTACCACAAGAACCTGGAATATATCAAAGCCGCCAAAAGATTGAACCCACATAAAGCCTGATGGTCTCTGTTTCCTTTTCCAGATCTCCTTTAGGCCAGGTTCCAAGAATGAGAAGGCTGATGCGCTGTCCAACCTGCATGAGTCCACAGAGGAAGGTCCAGTTATGGTAGAATCCATTGTGCCCGCCCAGCTCATCTTGGCTCTGGTTCAGTGGGACATCATGACCAAAGTGGCTGAGTGTAATCGGCTCAATCCTCCTCCTCCATCCTCTCCTGTCAACCGAGTTTATGTGCCACCTCCTCATTGGCAGCGGGTTCTTCACACACACCGGCAGCAGGTCACCCAGGCATGGCGGGCACGCAAACATTCTTGCAGAACTCTTTTTGGTGGCCCACCATGCAGGTGGACGTGTCTGACTTTGTCGCATCCTGCACCTCGTGGCAGATGGCTAAGACACCCAGTCAACTCCCAGCCGACCTTCTTCAACCACTGCCTACACCTCAACGCCTGTAGTCCCATGTAGCCGTGGACTTCATTACTGATCTTCCTCACTCACAGGGTAACACCACCATCTTGTCTGTAATAGACAGGTTTTCCAAATCCTGTTGTTTTCTACCTATGCTTAAGCTACCAACCACCATGGAGACGACCAAACAATTTCTCGGTCACATTTTTCAGCACTACAGCCTTCCCGAGGACATAGTCTCTGACCGTGGCCCTCAGTTTACATCTCATGTCTGGCGTGAGCTGTGTAATGGCCTGGGCATCAACATCAGTCTTACATGCAGCTATCATCCCCAGTTCAACGGCCTGGTGGAGCACCTCAAACAGGGGGTCATGAGGTTCCTGAGGATGTACTGCTGCCACCACCAGGAGGACTGGAACCGGTTCTTGGTCTGGGCTGAGTACGCCAAAACTCGTTAAAAAAAGCGGCCAGAGATCTCTCCCCATTCCAGTGTGTGCTGGGATTCCATCCACCCTTCTTTTCCTGGTCTGGTAAGCCCACACAGTTGCCAGTGATAGATGACTGGTTTCGGCGGTGTGAATGGTAAATGGCATATAGTTGTGTAGCGCCTTCTACCCTCCTTCGAGGTCCCAAAGCGCTTTACTGTCCCATGCACACACACATTCACACACTGGTGGGGGCTCTGTTGCCGAACACTGGCACCAACCTCCCACTAGAGGCAATTCGGGGTTAAGTATCTTGCCCAAGGACACTTCAACACATGAGTGAGCAAGGCAGGAGTCGAACCCACAATCTTCCGATCAGGAATTGACCGCCCTACCGCCGCACCGTGGCCGTGAGCAGGTGTGGGAAGCTGCACACATTCAGTTACGGCACACTGTTTGTCGATTCCAAAATCAAACCAACCAGCATCACCACGAGGGTCCCGCATTCCTAACTGGTCAATGGGTCTGACTGTCCACTAGGGCTGCCACAAACGATTATTTTAATAGTCGACTAATCATCGATTAATTTTTCCGATTAGTCGACTAATCAAATCATGGACAAAGTGGATGTAAAGAAAATCTGAAATATGATTAGCTTTAAAACAAAAAAATCCTAAATAAGCTAAAATCGCTAGCATATAGCTGAAATATTAGCTAAACTCCAAATTAGTCTAAAAAACTGTAAAAATTCCAAATTAGCCAAAATAGCTAGCATGTAGCTGAAGTAATAGCAAAAATCCAAATTAGCCTAAAAAACTGTAAAAATCCCAAATTAGCCAAAATAGCTAACATGCAGCTGAAATATTAGCTAAACTCCAAATTAGCCTAAAAAACTGTAAAAATTCCAAATTAACCAAAATAGGTAGCATGTAGCTGGAATAATAGAAAACTCCAAATTAGCCTAAACAACTGTAAACATTTAGAATTAGCCAGCTAACATGTAAATGAAATATTAGCTAAACTCCAAATTTGCCTACAAAACTGAAAAAATCCTAAATTAGCCAAAAGAGCTAATATGTAGCTGAAATATTATCTTGATTCCAAATTATCCTAAAAAACTGAAAAAGCCTAAATTAGCCAAAATAGCTAGCATAAAGCTAAAATATTAGCTAAACTCCAAAATAGCCTGAAAACCCTTAATAAATGCCAAAATAGTCTAAAAAGCTAGCAGAATGTCATTATAACTTTCAACTTTACTACAGTCTGACTCCACATATTATAAAGTAACGACTAATCGACTATTAAATTAGTTGTCAACTATTTTAATAGTCGATTAATCATCGATTAGTCGACTAATCGTGGAAGCCCTACTGTCCACTCAAGACCTCAGACTGAGACTGCCATGCTGGAAACTCAGCCCTGGGTATGTGGGACCATTCCAGATTATTAAACAAATTACACCTGTCTCCTTACGCCTATACATATCTACTGAGTAATGGATCTCTCCAATCTTCCACATCTCCTTGTTGAAGCCTGCTCAAGGACTTGCTGACAGGGCGTCTCAACTGGACTCCTTACAGGCTGTCAGGGATAAGCCATCCATCTCCACCTCTGACAACCAGAGGGAGCCCTCGCCTGAATTTTAAACCTGCTCTGCTCTCACCTGCCACCAGCCATTCTCATCACCAGCTGCTTCTCATTACCCTCATCAACCTCAGTGTATTTATTCATCCTCTGGACTCTGCTCTGTGCGAAGTATTGTTTTTGCAACATATACAATTCTGAGCGTTTATTCCTTGTTTTCTCTTTGTGTTTTGGATCTCTGCCTGTTTCTGCCGACGCCCTGCCTTGCTCCTCGTTTGAGCATTTGCCTGGACTCTGACTTCGCCTTGTTTTCGTATGCTATTGAACTCTGTTGCATATGGATCCAAATGCCTCAGCCCTTTTTACACAAGTTATGATTCAGCTTTGCTGCCATGAAATGACACATTTTCAAAACATTTTTGTGATCAAATATATCAAAAAGTTTTTCTTTTGATATTTTCCCTTCATGCTTCAGGAATTTAGTTTATTTACTGACCTCAGAGTCTGCAGTCGGCACTCTGGACTCTTCAGAAAACCACACAAGGGAAGACATGCTGATGTAGGGTAAAGGAATAAATATGGACAAATTAGTTAGGCAACCCTCTCTTTTCAATAATGTTGTTTATTTTTTATATGTATTTTTTTAAATAAGTGATCTCCAACACCTAAAACACAGCATTCAGCTGCATGCTGAATGCTGTGAGTGTAATATTCTGTCTCGCAATAAGAGGGAGTTTTCCTAAACTGAGCAGGGCTGGGTAACTAAGTTAAACCTGGCCTACCATTGAATTAAACATCGACGAGACAATGAGACAGAGATTTAACATGTGCTGTATGTATGTTCCAGGTAAGCTGCATAAAAGAGATAAAATAGAGAAAGTAAAATGGACCACAAGAGGGAAGACAGTACAGGAAGTTGGCTGTTGTCTGTATTATTTTGTGTTGCTGTTCATATGTAAAGGTTTTCTTGTAATTAGCTATATCGCTAGCACTTAGCAGCTAAAGCTGACGCACGAACGGGTTAATGTAGTGGATATGGAGTTCTGAGTATGTAGTTAGCCATGGTCACATGGATATAAAATGGAGAATTGTTCATGTATTTTGCTGATAAATGTGAAAAACTAAGTTTAACCGGGCCTGCCATTGAATTAAACATCGACGAGACGATGAGACAGAGATTTAATGTGTGCTGTATGTATGTTCCAGCTTTTCACTAAAGGCCAAAAATTCCAAAAAACCCACATTTGTCCAAGTCATCCTTCCAAGTGTGCAGCAACACTGAACTCTGCAGCTTGTTACCGCTCAAGTCCAGTTCTGTCAGATGCGATGGGTTAAACTTCAGAGCTGAGCTCAGAGCTTCACAGCTGATATGTGACAAACTGCAGTTATTCAACCTGAAAGAAAAAAGAGAAAAAAGTGTATTCAGGAGCAGTGATGGCAGCTACAGTTCCAGCTCAGTTTGGACTTTGAGTGTAAGTAGGCTACTCCAGTAAAAAAAAAAAAAGATTCATTTTTCTGAAGAAATCAGATCAAAACTGCAGCTTCTCTGTGAAATTTGACATTGTAAGATATGCCCGAGTTTTTTTAAATTATTCAGTGATTATTGAGGAAAAAATAAAAATTAAGGAAAGTTTCAAAATAAATTTTCCATATAACTGGTTACTTCAGAATTGTGAGTTTGGCAGCTATTTTGGATTTCATTGTGTGTTTATTACTAATCAGAATATTTGATTGAGATGAGAAATAGATTTTAAACATATTGATCATTTAAGGATTTTTTGTCTGCAAAATCCTGAGAAAATATGAGTACTATATAAAAACTAGAAAAGTGCATTACCTACGATAATGCATGTGTGACTGCATTTTTGCTGAATATGCTAGCTATAAATTGTATTAATTCACATTAACTGCATTAATTTGAATGAAATGCATAAATTGTATATGGTGCATAAAGTGCATAAATTGCACTAATATCTAAAAAAGCCAACACATTGCTAATATGTTAGCTGAACTCCATATTAGCCCCAAAAAACCTGATAAGTTACCAAATTAGTCAAAAAAGCTAACACGTTGCTAATATGTTAGCTTGATTCCAAATTAGCCCAAAAAACCTCAGAAGCTGACAAATTAGCTAAAAAAGCTAACACGTTGCTAATATGTTAGCTTAACTGCAAATTAGCCCAAAAAAACCCCACAAAAGTTGCCAAATTAGCCAAAAAAAGCTAACACGTTGCTAATATGTTAGCTTGACTCCAAATTAGCCCCAAAAAATCTAAAAAGTTTCCAAATTAGCCAAAAAAGCTAACACGTTGCTAATATGTTAGCTTAACTTCAAAGTAGCCCAAAAAACCTGAAAAGTTGCCAAATTAGCCATAAAAGCTAACACGTTGCTAATATGTTAGCTTAACTCCAAATTAGCACCAAAAAACCCTCAAAAGTTTCCAAATTAGCCCAAAAAAGCTCAAAAGTTGCCAAATTAGCCATAAAAGCTAACACATTGCTAATATGTTAGTTTAACTCCAAATTAGCCCAAAAGAACCTTAAAAGTTGCCAAATTAGCCATGAAAGCTAACACGTTACTAAAATGCATAGTTTTTAAAGGATTTGAAAAATTCCCATTTCTTTTCAATAAGGCTAGTAATTAGCATAATTTGCGTAAAAACCGTTAATTTTGCAAAAGCCGAAAATACTATCCATAATGTCCTCCACGAGCTGAAAGTTTTGATGCCAATATTGCACAAGTGTAAAAAGTGCACAAAGTTTTAGAACGATTTTAAAAATGTCCATTAATTGTCAATGAGGCTAGTAAACTAGCATAGATTGCGTTAAAATCGTTAAATGTACGAATTTCAAAAGTACAAGCATGAATGTCCTGAACAAGCTGAACGGTTTGATACCACTGTTGCATAAGTTGTAAAAGTGCATCAAGTTTATAGAAGATTTGAAAAATTCCCATTCATTTCCAATGAGGCCAGTAATTAGCTCAATTTGCGTAAAAAACGTAAATTTTGAGAATACCAAAAATACAGGCATGAATGTACTAAATTTGCAGAACGTTTTGACACCAATATTGCATAAGTTGTAAAAGTGCACAAAGTTTTATAACAATTTGAAAAATTTCCCCATTGACTTAACATGGGGTAAAAATTGTGCGAAATTGCGAAAACCGTAAAATTTGCGAAAACCAAAAATACAAGCAGTAATGTCCTTAATGAGACAAACGTTTTGATACCAAGATTCCATAAATTGCATGAAGTGTGCTTGAGTTTTTACGTGTCAAAATATGTATGGAAGAAAACGTAAATAGGTGAAAAACAACAGTCAGTCCAAACAGCAGAAAACAATTAAACAGTAAAAATGAAGACATTCTGATTTAAACAGATCAGTTTCATATCAATCATTATAATATAAAAAAAAAATAAAAAAAATATTAAGCACCATCTGTTTATTTCCATAGTTTTTCTTACTTCAAGAAATTTGAAAAATATTTAAACCTTTAAAAAAAAAATTGCCAAATATCATAAATTATATAGTTAATTCTGAAAATGTTTGAAAACCACAAAATTAAACGCAACATTTTTAATTAAAATGTGGCTAATTTCTCATGCATTTCTGCAAAACAGGTTCCAGAACAAGGAACAAACATTATTTATGGCCCTTGTAAAAACTTTTTTTTTTATATCATGCATGACCACATTACAAGTATACTCATATTTGACAGACAAAAAGCTTTATCTATTGGTAAACATAAAAATTAGTTCAATGTTTTTCTTTGTGTGTCACAGACTTGGTTCTTTTCATTTTGGACCATCTCGCTGCTCACCGTAAATGTGCAAAAAATCTGATAAAGAGATATAGGTGCTCTAGATTGTCGGTCAACTCATAAGGATTAATGTGGCCCTACAAGAAGAAGCAGGTGGTTCAGTGCTGCTTTGGGATTCTACTTACAAAGCTCTGTTCGTTTGCACATATACAGGTCCAAGCAGGGGTGAAAGTAGATTTTTTGTTATGCCGGTACAATGCCACTAATGCCAAATGACCTTGGTTAACTACTGGTCTACAAAATGCTTGTAAAAAGAAAAATAACATCTATAAAAAGTTCTTAAAACCAAGATCGAGAGAAAATGAACAGAGATACAAATCATACAAAAATAAACTAACTGAAATAACATGACACAGTAAAAAAGAATACTATAATGATCTACTGAATGAAAATAAAAACAATGTAAAGCGACTTTGGGAAATATTAAACAGTCATTAATAAAGGGACAAAAAAACGAACATACCCAGATTACTTTACAGATGAGAAGGGTCAAACCTATTCTTTGAATGAAGCAGCAAACGGTCTTAACAACTATTTTGTAAACTGCTGTTCAATATTTACATCAATGATATATTCAATGTGTTGCATGAAAACCCAAATGAACCACTTTGCTCCCAGACCTGGGATAAGAATTCAGCACAGTGATAAAAGTGTCACTTCCCTTCCCCTCCAAGGAATTATCTGTCTTGAGACCCCGAACGAAAACACTCAACATCAAAGTAAAAGAGCTCTGTTAACCCCTTTTATGATGGTGAAGAGACTTGCCTGGCGCCACACTGACAGCTGTTATTTGCCACCACAGAACACTGCATTCCGGTGGAAAAAGTTTTCTTTGAAGTAACCAACAAAGTTTACCATATTGTTGACATGTGACATTTCACAGGTTCTCTGGGAAGCGATGGGAGATGTCGCGGAGATAAAAAAATAAACACACATGCATTAACCAACTCTTTGAAGTTCACCAGGGGCCCGTTTCAAGAAGCAGGTTCAACAAATTTAGAGTTGAAACCTGAACTTAGAATTACTGGACTCAAAATTCGCAAACTTAGAGTTTTCGGTTTCAGAACAGCTGAAAATGTTTGATTCAATCAACTTGAAGTTGTTAGAACCAGAATCGGGTGCGAGCGTCGTGAGCATTAAAAGCCCTGATTAATGGAGCAAAGACAGCAGAATTCACCATGGCAACGGGAACAAACTTCCGAGTTTTGTGGCTACTTTCGGCGACGGAAATTGATAAGTTCCTAAAGCATATGAGACTACAAGAAAATTTTCAGCAAGATAATAAACACAGCTGCAGTGGTAAAACAGAGAGAAAATATCTGCAGAGTTAATGCATACGTCTACATTTGAATCCTTTCAAATAACGAATAAGTAATAATATCAGGAAGGTTATTTTGTCCCTTGTAAAGTAAGGAATGGTTCTTGATCTGTTAATAATTTAACCAGTCATCTCCGTAATTGCATGAATGACCGTTTTCTGTAGCTGCCTGAGATATGTTAAAAATAAGCATTTATTTAAATTTAATTCTCAAGACTTAAAAAATTTCATCTGAAAAGTATTTATTTTATTACATAAACACAGCATGCCAGGGCCAGGATTCAAACTTGAGACATCAGAAGCAGAGGCAGCATCACTGACAACTGAGCTAATACTGGTTCTGAATAACACAATGTATACAAGTTCAAAACCCCTACCGGTTTTTGAGATTTAATGATTTCGATTTTTAAGGGTTTCAAATGATGAAAATAAAACTCCTTATTATTAATAGCAAATCCCTGGAATAACTCACTATTTATAATTTCGCTCAAATAAAGATGAGTTGGGGAAACTGCATCAATCGACTCGTGTCCTCAAATCCTCTCTAGACATAAATAACATTTCCTCTGGATTAATCCCGCCTCCTCTCTACATGATCCTCTATGAATGAACATGTCATTTTGGTTTCTGCTGGTGGAAACATGACGTCTGTAATGTGAATGTTCTCTAAATATTAATGAAGAACTCAGATTTGAACATCTTTCACTTTAAAAAGGGGCGGAGACCGCAGAGAACTCTAAGTTTCCTGAAGAAAACCTGCTCCCGACCAGGTTTCGTTCACAGACTCAGTTGCCACAGTGATTGATTCTGAGTTCAACTTAACCGCGCTTCTTGAAAGCGGGGCTTGAGTTTCTCTCTCTGAAACCGAAAACTCAGAGTTTTGGGTTTGAGTATTCTTGAAACGGGCCCCAGATGGTCGTAAGAAAAAGCATTCTTTTTATTGTGAAATGAGTATAATTTAACATTTGTCGTTTTAATTGTGAATTTAACTAAAATTGTCCATTCTTATAGGAAACGGGTTGAAAGATGAAAAAAAAGGTTTTATTTCTCTTTTATCCTTCGTTTTTCTCTTTTGGGATTTCAATTTTAATTTTTTTATCTTCCTAAAGGGTAGTATTTCCTCCCTAGTCACATGTTTACAATGAGACATGCTTATTAAGAAGGGTTCGATGTTTTCTTTAATTCTTTGTTTTAAGAAATGTTTTTTTTTTTTAGGTTTCCTATCTGCCACACAGGCACACACACACAAACAGATACTAGGGACCCCCAGCTCATTGGACCATGTTAATTAGGTGAGATTGTAAAATAAGCTAAGCTGATTCTGATTGGTTACCTTCTAGCTTTGTGCAGCGGGACACCCAAAAACAAAGGAGAATGAGGGACAGAGTTTTGAGTTGGAACAAGGAGCAGATGAAGAAAAGAAGTCATAAGGAAGAAGACAAATAGGAGCAGACAGATCAGAAAAGAAAACAGGACTTTTGAAGATTTTAAAAGTCCCGAGAGGTGGAAACTTCTGAAAGATTTTTCAAGCCTTAAACTTAAGTTTGCGCAATCTTTTTCTTTGAGCAATTTCATAAATAGAACCGTCCTCTAATTTTTAAGTTCTTATGCAATTTAACTTTTCATTTTTCTTCTAATTTTTATAGTGACCAAATAATTATTACGTTTTTTAGCCAGGCCAGCTTTGAAACTTTTTAATTTTAGTCGCTACCTTTTTGTGGACTATCTTCTCTCAACCACTTGGGACTCAGTGAACAGAACCTGAACAGAACCAAATCTTCCTTTGGGTCATGATTCGAACTCCTACGCTTGGTTGGAATCTCGGTCAGAGCCGCGCCTCGAAGCTTTTGACTAACAAGGGATTTCACCTGGGCTCGAACGGAACCAGATTTCCAGACCGCTTGGTGAGGACAATCGCTCCAACGTTACTGTTTGTGGTCAGAGGTAGATGTCTGTTCATTTAGAATTTTAACTGCTAAATTCCTTTTTTTTTTTACATCAGAAGCACCTTCCTCTCGGTGCTCCTAAACAGTTATTCTGCCTTAGACCAGACACTGCATACATACACCTTCAGCCCGATTTACATAACTTTAATTTGTTTATTCTTGATTTTACCTTTCGTTACGACTTTTATTAGTTTTATGAAAGTGTGTTTCTGTCTTTCACCTTTGCAAAATATAGTCAATTCTGTGCTTTTATACTCAATAACCCTGCTTGTTAATCCAATTTTATGCAATAAACAAACATTTTATAGGATGTCGTTGTTTGATCTCATCATTTTCTAAGTTCACAAAACGTCCCTTCAAGGGTAAAGACACTTACGCTTCTGGATGGACAGACTGATTTGATTATCACTTTATTGATTAGAAACAACTAAAAATTAAAAGTGATAATTTCCTTCGTGACGAAGGTTGTTTTATAGAGAAAAAACAAGATGGCAACAGAGGGAAGCAACATCCTCAAACAACCAGGTCTAAATAGTAAACTAGAATGGGCGGGGCCTGTCTACACACACTCTGTAATTACACACATACCTTTTGGATTAAATAGTTTCCACATTTAAACTAGTAAAAAATGTACACAATACAGCTGCAGCTGCAGCCTTGTTACGACTTTTACTTCCTCTAGACAGTCAAGTTTGATCGTCTTCTCGAGGCCCCACCCCCGGAGAGCCCCCCAACACCAGAAGAGCAACCCACCACCACCCAGCAGCACCAAGCATCCCCCGCCCCACCCCAGGTATGAGTGGGGGCCCCCCAAGGGAGACCCACCCCATGCTGCAGACAACCGCCCGCCCCTGCCGCGGGAGGTCCAGGGGACAGCAAGGAAAGGGCCGCCCACCCCCGCCGAGGAGGGGCGCACCCAAGAGAAACAGAGATCCCAAGGGAGTGATGTAATCAAAGCCCGACCAGGCCCACCCACAGTTGGAGTTCCTGGAGAGGCCCAGTTCTCGAGAGCAAGGACCGGAACCTGCAACACCAAGACCTGGTTACCCCCAGGCTCTGATGTGGTTTGATCCCCTATTCTAGATCTTAAATCTCGGGGATCCCACTCCCGGTGTGGAGAGGAGGCTGCCGGGCCCAGGAGACCGGCACCCAAGAGACAAGGCCACCAGGCCGAGGGTCCCGCCCCCCCGCCAGGGATGGGGTAGGGGACAGAAGGTCGAAAGTGCCACCTTCCTTGTGTGATGCATGCGTGTTTGTTTGTTAGATTGTATATTTTTTTAGATGTTAGAGGTGTGTGTTATAAAGGGTGAGGTTAAAATAGGTGAGTAGGGCCTTAACAGGACATCTCCTGATCGCTCACAGTGATGCCCTGTCACCCTCTCACCAATGACCCTACATGTCTATGGTGGGGTTAAAATTGGCGGAGAGGGCGCTGAGCGGACATCTACTGCATGCTGGCAGTGATGTCCAAGCACCCCCCACCAAGGGTCCTACCTGTCTAGGGTGCAAATAAATCCAAGGGGAGGGCAAATCCATGTGATGGCCACAGGAGTGGGGCCACCGGTAAGTGGTCACCTCACGCAGCACACTACAATACAACCCCCCACCCCCACCCCAATGAATGTTTATATGAGGAAGGGGATAGGTATCCATCCAATATCCAAAAACAGTTTGTAGAAAAAGAAGGAGGATACAAACTGAGAGGATGCAGGAACTACAAGGTTAGATTGATAAGAATCACAAAAAAAAGTTTCTGTTCATATCAGTTACATGATGTATGATTGATGTTACTGTTTACTGAAATAATGTTTTATGAGATTAACCAATAATCAACAAGCACTTTACTTTGCTACTGGGAATATATATATGTATATAATAAAAAAAAATAAAAAGAAAAACAACAACCGGATTATATAATTATGCAAAACAGTTAAATGAAGTAATCAAGTAGGGGTGGGATTATATAAATTCGCTTCTTCCCACTTCTCTTCAAGCTATCAATCAAACTCTACTAACTTTAGTAGAGTTTGATTGATAACATCACAAAAATGAATGAACCAAATGTGACTGAACTGTATTTTATTTTTGTTTGTTTTCTATTTTCGAATAATGTATCCCATTGTTTCTGTAATGAGTTTGATTTAATTGTGTGTGACAAAAGTCCTTTATTTTTCAATCTGTGCTTGAAATAAACCAATCAATCAATCAATCAATCAATCAAAAACGCAGTCTGTTTTCACAAACATTTTTTTGTCTGCTCTCAGAAGCTAATTAAATTCCAGCATGGAACTGTCACAGGATGACACCTGTAAACAAATCGAGTCGTGAAATTTATTCTCTCCTAAATATTCTAGTCAACTGTCAGCTCTATCATAACAAAATGAAAGAGTTTGGAAACAACAGCAACTCAGTCACCAAGTGATAGGCCACATAATCTGACAGAGAGGTTTGCGAATGCCGAAGTACAAAGAGGTCGCCGACTTTCAGTATGTAGAGGACTTCAGGTGTCCTGCTTGGCAGGCCTACACTTAGCCCACTGAGCCATCCAGCTGCTATCCCCAATCCCTACTACCTCTCTAGAAATTGGTTATGTGCCTCAGTCTTTTAAATATGCGGTTGTTAAACCTCTTTTGAAAAAGCCCAGTCTGGATCCTGACATTCTGGCCAACTATAGACCAATATCTCCCATTTATTTCTAAAATCCTAGACAGAGTTGTAGTGAAGCAGCTACAGCACCACCTGCAGGACAACAGTCACTTTGATGATTTTCAGTCAGGGTTTAGACCTCACCATAGCACTGAAACTGCACTGGTTAGAGTTACTAACGACTTCTCATTGGCTTCAGATAAAGGACTAATCTCTGTTCTGGTGCTGTTAGACCTCAGCGCAGCCTTTGATACCATCGACCACAGCATCTTACTCCAGAGACTAGAGCATGACATAGGATCAGAGGATCTGCCCTCCATGGTTTGAATCCTATTTATCTGATAGATACCACAGTTCGTTAATGTAAATGGACAGTCTTCTCATTGTACTCGAGTTAGCCACGGAGTCCCTCAGGGTTCAGTTCCAGGGCCCATGCTGTTCATGCTGTATATGCTGCCCTTAGGAAACAAAATCACGAAACAAAGCATTCATTTTCACTGTTATGCGGATGATGCGCAGCTGTAATTATCCATTAAACCAGACCAGAATGACCACCTAGAGAAACTGAATTCCTGCATCAGAGATATCAAGACCTGGATGACATTTAATTACCTCCTCATAAACCCAGAAAAAACTGATGTAATTATACTGGAATCCCTGTATCATTCGTTTTTCAACTTAAAATTGGAAATGAAAAAGACAAAAAACAAAAATTTTTCGTTTTGCGCACCAAAACGAAAAAAACAAATATCGGATAACAGGTGTTCCATTTGGTTTTTCGAAGTTTTGTTTTTGACACAGGGGGTCACCCGGAAGTAGTTTGCGCAGATTCTTATTGTGAAAACTGCTGCCTTGAGGGGCAGTAACTGTCTTTCGTCAACGGAAATGGGTAGTTTTATTAATGTTTTGTGACCGTAAAAGGAAAATCAGAGACCTAAGGACTTGACAATACATCCGCTCCAGGTAAGAAACACTTATATTATTTTTTTTTTCTTCAGTCATATGTTTTTTCTCCACTTCTGGATGGATTTGCATTCTCCTTTATAGTCTAGAATAAAAATACATGCAAGAAAATAAGGGGAATCATGTCCGGCCTGACTGGGATTTTGAGTTTCACTGATGTTGTGTGTGGGGGGGTGTGTGTGTGTGGGTGGGGGGGGTGGGGGGGGGATGTGTGCGTCAAACATTCTCCTTCGGTTTCTTCTTCCCAGACGTCTCTCTGATATTTAATCCTAAATGTAAGTAAACTGGAGTCAAGCTAGAACAAAGAGTTTAATTAACTCTGACCTGAGAGTCTTCAGTTCACATTGTGGACTCTGCAGTCCAGCAGCCAGAAGCTTCACTCCTGAATCCTTCAGGTTGTTGTTACTCAGGTCCAGATCTCTGAGACTGGAGGACTGAGAGCTGAGAACTGAAGACAGAGCTGCACAGCTTCTCTCTGACAGGTTACAGCCACTCAGTCTGATGAGAACAAAGTAAGACAGGAACCATTAAAACTTACTCTTTTTCACTCCATTGTATTTTTTCACTAAAGGTAATTTTCATGAGAGTTCTTACATAGCTTTGGTGGAAGCTTTGATCACTGGCAGCAGCTTCAGAAGAGCCTCCTCTGAAGCAGAGTATTTCTTCAGGTCAAACCCTTTTAGATCTTCTTCTGATGACAGTAAGATGAAGACCAGAGCTGACCACTGAGCAGAAGACAGTTCATCTGTGGAGAGACGTCCTGAACTCAAGAACTGTTGGATCTCCTCCACTAGAGAACCATCATTCAGTTCATTCAGACAGTGGAACAGGTTGATGCTTTTCTCTGCAGACAGATTCTCACTGATCTTCTCCTTGATGTACTGGATTGTTTTCTGATTGGTCTGTGAGCTACTTCCTGATTGTGTCAAGAGACCTTGTAGGAGATTCTGATTGGTCTGCAGTGAAAGACCCAGGAGGAAGCGGAGAAACAAGTCCAGGTGTCCATTTGGACTCTGTAAGGCCTTGTTCATTGCACTCTGGTATAACTGGGCTGGACTGATTTGAAACAGTCCTGAGAACCAAGGATTCTTCTGTTCTTCCTCCATGAGGTTGACTCCAGAGGTGAATACAGTCAGATGCACATGAAGAGCAGCCAGAAACTCCTGAACACTCAGATGGATGAAGCAGAACATCTTGTCCTGGTACAGTCCTCTCTCCTCTCTAAAGATCTGTGTCAACACTCCTGAGTACACTGAGGCTGCTCTGATATCGATGCCACACTCTGTCAGGTCAGATTCATAGAAGATCAGGTTTCCTTTCTGCAGCTGCTCAAAAGCCAGTTTTCCCAGAGACTCCATCATCTTCCTGCTCTCTGGACTCCAGTGAGGATCTGTCTCATCTCCTCCATCATACTTGACCTTCTTGACTTTGACCTGAACCACCAGTAAGTGGATGTACATCTCAGTCAGGCTCTTGGGCAGCTCTCCTCCCTCTCTGCTCTTCAGCAGATCCTCCAGAACTGTAGCAGTGATCCAGCAGAAGACTGGGATGTGGCACATGATGTGGAGGCTTCGGGATCTCTTGATGTGGGAGATGATCCTGCTGGCCTTCTCTTTATCTCTGAATCTCTTCCTGAAGTACTCCTCCTTCTGTGGATCATTGAACCCTCTAATTTCTGTCACCATGTCAACACACTGAGCAGGGATCTGATTGGCTGCTGCAGGTCGTGTGGTTGTCCAGAGGCGAGCAGAGGGAAGCAGGTTCCCCCTGATGAGGTTTGTCAGCAGATCACCCACTGAGGTGGACTTTCTAGGATCAGTTAGGATCTGAGTCTTGTGGAAGTCCAGAGGAAGTCGACACTCATCCAGACCATCAAAGATGAAGATGATCTGGAAGTCTTCAAAGCTGCAGATTCCTGCTTGTTTGGTTTCAGGGAAGAAGTGATGAACAAGTTCCACCAAGCTGAACTTCTCCTCTTTCAGCACATTCAGCTCTCTGAAAGTGAATGGAAATATGAAGTGGATGTTCTGGTTGGCTTTGCCTTCAGCCCAGTCCAGAGTGAACTTCTGTGTTAAGACTGTTTTCCCGATGCCAGCCACTCCCTTTGTCATCACGGTTCTGATTGGTTCTTGTCTTCCAGCTGGGAGTTGAAAGAGCTTTTCTTGTCTGATTCTTGTTTCTGCTCCGTCTGCTTTCCTGGATGCTGCTTCAATCTGTCTGACCTCATGTTCTTCATTCAGCTCTCCAGTTCCTCCCTCTGTGATGTAGAGCTCTGTGTAGATCTCATTCAGAAGGGTTGGGTCTCCTGTTTTAGAGATTCCCTCAAACAAACATTGGAACTTGTTCTTCAGTCCAGATTGGACTTCATGTTGACAAACTGTAGCAGGAGATCCTGAATGAAGACAAGAATCAACGTAAATAAACCATCTGCAACTCTGAATGATGAGGATGTGAATCCATGTTGTTCCATGTATTCAGACATCAGTAAATCTTCATTTATCAGCAGCTGAAACCTTCAGAGAAATCCTCTTACTGTTCTGCAGTCGATCAGCCAGCTCCTCCTGCTTCATTCTCCTCAGGAAGTTCTCTGTGATCTTCATCAGTGACTCTCTGATGCTCCTCTGTTCTTCATCTTCATCCTCAAGCTCCTCCTCATCCTCCCTCTGAATCAGAATCTTCTGGATCTTCTTCAGCTCCTTCTTCACAAGAGTAACAATGTTGTCCTCCAGCAGCTGCAACAGAATTCTAGATAAATGATCCAATCAGAGTGAAGTCATGGAGCCAAACATCAGCTCCATGTTTGACACACTGACAATCCACTGGTCTACAAAGTGCAGCATGGAGATGACTGAACAGAATGATGGAAAAGTAGTTGTTGTTCATGTACAGACCAGAAATATGGAGTCCAGCTGTGTTTGATGCTGCTGGACAGACGGACCACTGGGAGTCTCTGAGCTCTGCTGGTCCACTCTGTGGAGAATCAACAACAATTACTGTTATTGCCAGATAGTTTAAAACCAAAAAAATGAGAGAAAGGCAAGTTCACCAAGCCACAGCTGGTATTCTTGCTTTACAAACATTCCTCATTCATTTCTGTGTAAAACAACACATTTAAGCGCATTAGCCTGAAATAAACCATTCTTAATCTATGTTTACATTAAGGTTTTTTTGTCCTTCAGTGGTTAGATTAAATATTTACAAGATATAGTATTGGGTTTTTTATGTTAATTCCCATTTAAGTCAAACTCTAAACACAAATAAAATTATGTCTTTATATTTATACTTAATAAACCCCTGTTGGGACATTAAAATCTGTCCAACACAAGAGGCTCTCAGCCTGTATCTGTTTGCTCAGCTGTTGGACAGGACAAGTTAAAAAGAAGAAAAAAATGATTATATGTTCTTATTTGACAGATGATTGGTCAGTTTAAAACCAGGGCTCTATGCAGTCCAGAGAGAGCTGGAAACCAGGCAGGGTTGTGGCTCTTGAGGACCAGGGTTGGCCAGCCCTGGTTTAGAGCTTCAAACCAAGGCATCATCTCATCACACACTCTACATGTCCGTAAAGTAATTACTGTGCCTGTTGTGTCTTGTCTTTGAGACAAAGCACAGCCTCTTAAACAAACCAGAAGTTTTGTACATATTCAGCAACTTTTTTAGCAACTCTTTTCAAAGTCAGAATTCTTCTGGTGTTCTTTGCGTCTCAACCTTGAAGAAATGTAATCAAGACAAGAATCTGTTTGTCTTTCAGAGGAATAATTGGGTACAGGCTGCATACATTTGATTACAGTAGGAATGTTTAAAAAACTTGAAACTTTTATTGTCTCAGAGTCTTATCGATCACAATGTTTTTTCTTCCCTTAGCAAAGTTCTGTGGAGTGGTTAAAATGTCAGGGCACGTCAGTTTCCTTCAGCCTCTTTCCATGTTGTTCCAAGTCATCTGCTCGTATTTTTCCTATATTTAACTTGTTAACTCACTCATTCAAGGCTTATTTTTTCCATCAGCTCCAAAACTCAATCCCACATCTGTTCCACGCCAAGCGCAGACAAGACAACTGATCTTTTCATCAAGTTCCTACAACATCTCTGCTCTCAAAAAGATTCTCAGAAGACTCAACTGAAAAGATCTCGTCTCACATGAAGCTCCAAGTGAGTCTGATCAGAGAGATCAAGAACTGAACCAGACCTCAAGTCATTCAACTGGAAACTATTGATCATTTGATCTATTATCCATCCTCCTTTAACTCTGACAAACACTTACTGTTCCACTCCTGAACTGCTGTCTTTGAAGTCAGAAACCGCACCCTTTGACACATCACTGCTATGGGATGCACCGCTGGATCCAGATCCGGGTCCAGTTATTTGCTTCTGCTGGATCCTAAAGGAAAAACAAAATGTTAAAACGTATTTATCATATTCTGGAGTTAATCTGATTATCTTTCATGTTGAAATACTGAACTCAGATCTAAAACAAATTGATCTACATTGAAACAGTGTTACCTTGCATTTCGTCATGTAATCAAACCTGTTTCATTGTTCTTTCAATTTTTTAAAATTTTCAGAAATAAAGCTAAATAAATGTATTAATAGGTATAGTAAGTTTAGTGATTGTCAAGATTTAATTGTAAGTGCTCAACCACGTCAGCATTAATGGAACTAACTAAAGATTTGATAAACAGTTTTCACCTTTAAAAAACATTTGACACTTTGAACTATAAACTATTGTTGGGTAAATTGTATAAAAACCGCATTAGAGGGGCGGGACATCAGTGCTATATCAGTCTGATCAGAGAGATCCAGAACTGAACCAGACCTCCCAGTCTTATTGTTTGGTGAATAAATGCCAGATCTGACAGGTTGATGTTCCCACACAAAGCCATTCAATCAATCCACTTTTGTTCATCAGTAGTTTTCTAAACATTTTAACATATATTGTTCCAAGAAAATAGATTTGGATGTAATTAAAAGCCCCAACATTTTTTTTTTTACAGGTTTTTAAAGTCCGTCTATCCATTTTCCTTCTGATCATCCAGGGCCAGGTCCTGGGAGCAGAATCCTAAATAAAGATGCCCAACTATTCCCATCCTCTGTCACTTCCTCTAGCTCCTCTGTGAGGATAATCTGAGACATTCACAGACTACATGAGAAACATAGTTTCTCCAGTACGTCCTCGGCCTTCCTTGGGGTCACTGTCTATTGAAACATACTACCTTAAGAAGGTGATGTTCTTGTCTGATCAAACATTTAGAAACTGTTCCTTTCTCAAAGTCAAAATGTAGATTTATTATCAGAACTAGTTTGATGTTAGTGTTGAACAAAAAATATCCCCACAAAAAAAAGAGAGTTAAGTATGTGTGTTTGTGTGTGTTTGATTTGAGGTTTTTCATTGGTCTTTGCTGTGTGTAAATCCTGCTGCACAGAAAAATACATGAATGGTCTCTTGGTGGTGACTCTTTTCAGTTTGTGACCAAAGCAGCTGCAGACAAACAGACCTGGACTGGATCAGAACAAGTGCACGTTCTGATCCAGTCATGACTCAGAAAAGAAACAAGCAACTTCAAATCTGAGTGTGAAAGAATCAACAGTCAACATGTTTTCTTCTCCAACATCTCTGCTCTCAGAGACTCTCAGAAGACTAAACTGAAAAGATCTGATCACACATGAAGCTCCAAGTGAGTCTGATCTGAGAGATCAAGAACTGAACCAGAACTTAAGTCATTCAGCTGAAAACTATTGATCATTTGATCTATTATCCAGCCTCCTTTAACTCTGACAAACACTTACCGTACCACTCCTGAACTGCTGACTTTGAACTCAGAAGTCAAACGCTTTGACCCATTACTCCTGACGGACACAGAGCTGGGTTCAGATCCAGGTCCAGGTTGGTTCCTGTGAAGAATGAAGGTTGTTGATGTGAGTGCTGAGCTCTGACATGGAGAAGAGTCATGGACAGTTAGAGATGTTCATCTCACCTCTCAGCTTTGCTCTGGCTCTTATCTTCCCCACACAGAGTGCTTTTAGAGGGAGGGGCTCCTTCCTGTGTGTCCTTACGCTGATCCATGCTGCTGGATTCACTGGATCAGCTCACACACCTTCTACCTTCACCTGCAGAGGAAACCCTCATCATCATCAGCTCTGATCCTCCTTCACTAACAGACCAGCTGCTCCTCCACTGATGGGCTCTTCTCTTGTGTTTCCTCTCAGGTTCAGGTGAATGCCAGTCAGACAGCAGTGGGAGCAGAGAAGCTGCTGAACATCAGCTGCTGCACTTCTGATCTCACTCCACCAGATGGAGACATGGAGCTGCAGCAGCAAACACTCCAAGATGGAACAACATGTCTATTCAGTCACTTTGGCAAAGAAACCACAAACTTCGTGTTTGTACAAGAAAATAAAGCAGATCAAGAAAAATAGACAGAAATCAAACAATGAGGTGAAAAGAAAAGAAGACATGAATTCTTCCTCTCAAAGCTGCTAAAGAAAAATAACAACAGACAAAATAAATTGATGTCAAAGTTCTATTTCTATAAAAATTATTTCTATTAAAGTCAATTTGGCTCAGCTTGGATTTCTAACAAAGTTTTCTTCTGGTAAAATTTTAAACACTAAAACATAATTGAAGAGTAAAGCTCAGCTTTAGTCTGTTTAGTTTACAAAAAGAAAATGTGTTAAAACAGAGAACAAACAGATAAATACAGGCATGAAAGACTCAGAAATGAGAAAAAAATCCAGCTTAATCAAAGCAGATTCAAATAACAGAACCAACTAGATGAAACATGAAATCTGAGCAAAATTAAGACTTAAAGAATTCATAAGAAACACAAAAATTACATTAAGGGTTTTTGATCTCTGAAGACTAACATCAAATTCTACTCAGTTATTTAAGTTAATGTACATTTGAAAAACTTAAAGTGATCAAATAAAAGCAGAAAAATATGTCCTCTCTGCTACAACCAATTCTATTTTAGATGGTTTGTCTAATGGAATCTTGGAGTTAAACTATCAATACTATCAAACTATCAATAAATTGTAAAAAAACGAATCTGATGATATTTAGCAACCATAAGATAAATACTAACATCTCAATGGAAATTGCAGGCTCTCAAATTAAACAAGTGAAAGAAACCAAGTTTGTAGGGGTAATCATAGATGATAAAACAAGCTGGAAATCTCATATCAACTACATAAAAACTAAAATAGCAAAAACGATAGCATGGTTATATAAGGTTAAATGGTCACTAGATGAAAAATCATTATACCTCATGTATAATTCACTGATTGTACCATTCCTGACATACTGCATAGAAATTTGGGGAAATGCTGACAAGAAATCAATAAATTCAATATTTGTGTTATAAAAACGAGCAATAAGAATCATTACTGGGAGTAAGTATCCATCTACACCTCTGTTTATAAAGCTAAAACTATTGAAATTTAAAGACTTAGTAAATCATTCCATATTAAAACTTATGTACAGAGCACATCACAGAAGTTTACCACTTAACATACAAAAGAAGTTTGAAAAAAGAAAGAGCTATTATAACCTAAAAGGCATGAAATTTTAAAACCAATAAATTTAGAACCAAAATGAAGGAAAAAAGTGTTTCAGTGCAGGGTATTAGATTATGGAATACTTTAGAAAAATCTTTAAAAGAATCTAATTCAATTATTACTTTTAAAAAACCTGTGAAAAAACAAATGCTCACATCATACGAATCAAATAGTCATTAAAAACGGGCTTAATGGGAAAGGAAGGAAAAAGGGAAAGGAAAAGAGGAAAAAGAGAAAGGGAAGGGAGAAGGGAAGAAAAAAAAAAAGGAAATACTACTACCTTTTTCCCCTATAATTTTTGGTGTTTGTTGCTCTTGTTTCTCTTACTACTTGGTTATTCGGTTGCATAATTTTGTTGCTGACTGAAATTATTTACTGACTTGGTAAAATGGGGAAGATAATAAGTTTTCTTCTTTCTGTCCCTTTTCATTTTCATTTTTTCAAAAACCAAGATTATTGTAGAACTCCTTTTGTGTGCTTTGAAAATGAAATAAATAAAAATGAATGAATGAATGAATGAGTTCTTGAACATGGAATGAGGAAACATTCCTCAGTATCTATTAGTAAAGCCTCGCACAACTGTGTTCCAGCACAGTCATCTGTAACTGTAATCTATTACTTTTGTAATGAGTTCCTTATCACACAAAGATCACATAAATTGAGGAGAACAGGAAGGTCTGAGAATCAGAAATTACAAATTTGAACTGCAGAGCTTCATGATGGTTTATGTTTCTTACAGAAACTACATTTTTGTCCGTTTGTTAGAGTTCTGACAGGAAGCAGCAGTCGTCTGATCTGTCCCACTTTGATGCTGAAGACCACAGTTTGACTTCAGGAAATGTTTTAAAAAACAAACAAACATCAGCGGATTGTTCTTTACTTCATAAACAATAATCTTCAATGTTGTTAATGAATAATAAAATAATTATGAATCTTTTTTAGACAGCAGACTAATGAGAGTTTACAGAGGAAAAAGAAGATTTTCTCCAAACATTCAGAAAGAGTCGAGTTAGTGAAGATAAAGCTCAATAAACAAAGTTCTGAAGAAGAGTCTCCACTCACCATGAGAACGAAGCTCAGATCACTGATTCTGAACCAGGAAAGATTTACCTGTGATGGAAGTCGGGAAGCCAAGGTGGGCGTGGCAGCAGATGATGCAGTTTACCTGCAGCTTAAAGCTGAACAGGACAGTTTTAAGTCTGATTCTCCTCCTGATTTGAACTGCTGCTGGTCTTATATTCACAACCCACCTGTTGTCTACCACGTGAACACCCACTTTTCCACAGTCAGAAGTTCAGGATTGGTTCAATTTTTTTCTAAAAATTATGAATGAGGTGGACACAAAAAAAGGAGGCGGGTCTTATTCTTGACTGTCAGGAGCAACTGAAGTTTTTAAAATGATCTGAAAACTTCAGACAAAGATGGAAGAAGAAACACACACATGAACACACAACCAAAAACGAGCCACGATGAAGAACCTCCAAACAGAACACATATGAGAATCAGACATCTGAGATTTCCTGAACTAAAGACGGAGAACAGGTTCGAGAAGAAACCAGAGATCACCTGACAGCAGCTGAGATCTTGGAGAATCTGTGAGCTTCAAGCTCACAGATTGACAGGTTGTTGATTTAAATTACAGTAAAAGATATGTAGAAAGCTGAGGTCATGTGACCTTCTGCTTTGTAAGAAGACACTTTTAAGGTGATTTTAAGTGTCCTGAAAAGTAATTAGTCTGAACAAATAAGACGTAAACTACTATTGTTTTCATGTCCAAACTTTTAAGATCGCCGGCTTCTTGATAAATTACGTGTGTTTCCTTTTACAAAGTTTTGAAGTTAGTGCAGAATGAATGTTGCGATTAAAACAAAAGCTCGAACGATTCATTTTAAAAATAATTCAATTAATATCATAATTCGTGGTTAACAATACGATTCATATTCAATATTGGTTCATTTTGAATGATCCGATTCTCTACCTAAAATCGATCCAGGACATCTTTAGCCAAAAAATCAACCAGTGTGGTTGATCGATTTGATTCTATCTCAGACAAATTAATCTGGTATTATTGTAGGAATATAAATCAATTCATTGATTAATTGATTAATCTTTGCATCCCTTCCTATAATGCTTCATTTCAACTTAAAAAGGCTAAAAAAAAGGAAGGTTGGAAATTTTACTTAAAGCTTTTTGAATTTGCTCACTAAGACCGATCTAGATCTAGAAGAAAGCTGGTCAGCACAGATGTGAGCAGCTCATCAAGGTTCATTTGTCTTCACCTCATTAGATGAACTGAAAGAGTTTGTTGTGCTCAGTCTCTATGAGTTTTTTTCTCATACAAATTAAGGAAAAAATCCTGAAGGTGTTGATGTTTTCTGAAGTTTCTCTCATGCTGTCTGTGTTGATCCTGCAGGTTTGTCTCTTCTATCTTCTAACTCTCCGCTGCTCCACAGCTTTCAGCCGTTTACTTCATCCAGAACCGCATCAGTTCACTTCATGTGTCATCTCCTGTAGCTGAAGCAGAAATACTGAATGCAACAGACCTTGCAAACAGATATCCAGTTTCTGTAAATGACAGAGTTTGTTCACATGCACATCAGAAAAGTGTTGGACGGTGAAACTGGGAAACTTTTACTCTTTCCAGGTCAGTTAGAATCCTGACTATTTTAAGAGTTTTTTATTTAAGGGAACATGAATTCAAGAAAATGGGTTTTTGATGATTTAGACAATCTCAATTACTTCCCCACAGTGAAATATTTGTATGGGAGTAAAAGAGAGCAGACCCGTCACTCTATCCATCCATTTTCTTCCACGTAGCCAGGGCCTTGTATTTGGAGCAGAACCTTAAACAAAGACGTACGGCTGTTCTCAACCACTTCCCCCAAGAGAATCCGGAAGCACTCTCAGTCCAGCTGAGATGTTGTCTCCAGAGTCTTCCTTGGGGGTTTCTTCCTGGTGGAACATACCACCTCAAAAAAAGAGCCATTTGGGTCAACCCAGTTGGAGCCACACATCCTTTAAAATAAATAATTATTTGTATGTAAATTGTTGTTATTTTTTGTTTTATATTTTTTAATAAATTTAAAAAAAACTTTAATTGAAAATAGGCTTTTTTCCCCAAATATCAAGCAGTTTATAACTTTTAACAGAGGTTCACAAGAGTTACTTTCAAAATAAAAGACTTCCTGTGTCACATAGGATCATCTCAATCAAGCAAATCTAGTGGTAGGAAGTGTACTTTCAGCAATGAAGAAAAATAATCATTTTAAACATTTGTGGTGCTTCTTAGCCAGAAATGTATAAAGCTAACTTTCTAAAATTAAAAGAGAGCTAATAAACTGTATTTTTATGAACAATCAGGCACACTTAAAACACTGGAATTTGTCAAAAATCTTTAGTTATCGATTATCAAACTAATGACAAGGCTACTGTTCTTTGGAGGCTCACAGAGTGATAAGTTATTTACTTTTTTTTTACTTTACAAAACAAAAAACTGTATTTTTCTTTAACCAAAGAGCCATAACGAAGGGGCAAGAGGGCCAGATGTGGACCCCTGACCTAGACATTCAGCCGTGTGTCGATAAATGGACCAGGACTGGATCAAAACAAGTGCGTGTATTAACCATGACTCAGAAAAAGCTATGAAATAGACAGGTTTAAGTCGGAGTGTGAAAAAGTCAGAACAAGCAGTTGGAGGAAGAGATTTTATCAGTAAACTGTAAACTGAAAGAATGTGGATCTTCCTGCTCTGTCAAAAACTCTGAGAGCTGTCAGACTGAAAGATTCAAACAGTGAAGAAATATTTGCGTGGGCTGAAAAACAGTCTTAAACACACTTAAGTTTCAGATATTTGTTCATGTAGGAACTTTCATCAAAACTTAAAAAAGCAGAGATTTATATGTTTCTGAATATTAAATGATTGTGTGTTATTGATCTTCTTTATTCTTGAAGCTTCTTCCAGAAGTAGAGGTCATCTGAGTTCAGGAGATTCAGCTTCAAAAAAGTTTTGGGAAAAGGAGCAGAAATGGAAAAAATCAAATATGAACTGACCACTAAGTTCGATGTAACTTTTTATTCAGAGCTTGTGGCATCATGGGAAAGTCAAGTTCAGATGTGAGGGAGGAGTTAACAAACAAACAGGAACTGTGAGGAAACTCAAATACCCAAGAGCCCTTGCACTTCACTGGGTTTTCCCCAAATCTTCCCACCGCCGTAAACCAGAAAGTACATTTAGCATCTTAGTGATTTTTTTCAGAAAACCAGGCGTTCAGTCCTGCTCCATCATGTCCACGTGCTGCTTTTGTGAACCGTTCACTCTCCACTTCATCTCCTTTAACCTCATCCTAACATCTCAGCTTTTCTTAAGTCTCCAGTCTGAGTCCTTCGAGACTCACCTGTCCACCTCATACCTGCTGATCTGCTTTCAACCACCTGAAACAGTTTTCTGTCCCTGACATCTTTTCAACTCCCAGCAGAGACTTTTCAGAGCTCGTTTGTCTTCCTCATCATCTGGACTCCTTTGCTGACAGTTAAACTGACAGCTTGCTGCAACACAGCCGACACGAGAAGTTTGAGCTCTGATGCCTTCAGGGTCAATGCGGTCGCAATATTAAAGCAAAACAGTTTTGATCAGACAATGAGCAAAAATACTCCTTTAGCTAGACTGATTTTATAAACTTAGTTGCCAATATCACATTTTATTGATTTTATTGTGTTTCCCTTGTTTACCTATGATTTTTTTTCTGTCCTAAGCATATTATGAATGAAAGTTCTGCTCGGATGTTTGAGTCTTTACTGCAGACCCACAAAATCAACTGTCTTATTCACAATTTTTTTAAATGGTTTTTGTGGCATTTACACGTTAAATATGATAACCAAACACAAATGCAGTTTTTAAAGCAGATTCAAGTCCAAGTGTAAAAACGAGTCAGAACAAGCTGACAAGGAAGAGAATTTTAGAAAAGCAAATGTGGATAATCTTGATCTGTCAGAGCTACAAGGAAAAACTCTAAAACCTGTTCAACGGAAAGATTCAAACAGATTTGAGGGAGCAGAACAACACATTCGTTTCAAACTTTTATCAATGCAGGAAATTATGAAAAAGTCTTCTTTTAAAAATCTGATCTGGAAAATCAAAAATGAAGATATTGGAGAATCCTGGAAAATCTCTGGAATCACGAATCAAACCAAACTTTATTTTTAGAGCATGTTTACAATTGACGTAATCAAAAGTGCTTAACATGAAAACCAAAAGTAAGACCAAAAAAAAAAAACTTATAAACGTACTGTTCTATTGATCATTGTCATCACATGTGTCTGAATTCTATATTAGTTGAAGGTTTAATATTCTTGAGAGAAAACTAGAGAGCAAGGCTTTAAAAGAATCAAACCTGCTCAAAATAAAAGCATGTATTAGTACCTTTATGCTGGCAAGAGAAAACTCTGGCAATGATTTTAAGATGATAAAATTCTGTTGTATTTGTAACTTGCGCATTAATATTTGTCTCAGAGTCAAAAATAGCACCAAGGTTTCTCATACAATCAAAAGTCTTAGTTTTTTTTTTTTTTTTTCCTAAAACCTACAATCCTTCTCTTGTCTAGAAGACCAAACACAAAATGTCTGTTTTGTCCTGGTTGAGCTGTAAGCTGCCATCCATTACTTCATGTCTAAAATCAATGTAAAATAATGTTTACTGACTATTCATCTTAAGGAGACACAGTGATGAAAAGATGTGTTCATCAGTGTAGCTATATAAAAAAATAATGTATATATCCTAAAGATGTCCGAAGGTGACAATGCATTTAGATTAAAAATTGGTGGGCCTAAAATTGATCCTTTGGGAATACCAAAGTTGATTATCAGGACTCTTGAGGTGCATTTACCCATGCCTTAAAAAATGTTTGATCTGTGAGGCATATATCAAACCAATTAGCAATAGATGCAGACTTCTTAGCCTGGTACGAAGAATGCTGTGATCTACTGTATCAAATGCAGCGCTGAGGTCTGGTAGCACTCAGTTGTGCAGTTAGGAGGAGGGCTTGTGTTATTTTGACTTCAATGTGTGTAGTCTTTGTGATAATGAGGAGTGATGATGAACCGTTTTGTTGTTGGGACTCATTCTCTTACAGAAAACAAAGTTTGCAGTTACATTTTTCACAGAGCCCTGCAGCATTAAGAGAGTTTCCGCTTCAACAGAACAGTCACAAATTGAACCGATTTTTATTGTCCTAGAAGAGTGACAAAAAGACCTAAAAAGACGCTGCCCCACAGCAGTCACTGCTTCTCAGTGAGCAGTATGATGGGTCAGATGCTTCTGTCATGTTCCCAGTCCCCCTAGACCGGAGAATTCCTGCTGTGGTGACCTACTCATTTTAGCATTTTGGCCTCACAGATTTACAACTCCTTTAACCCTTAAGAACACTCACCCATTTGTTCTTAATAATAAAATTAGATGGAATATACAACAGAACAAGTAGACCACAGACACATTTCTGATACTGTTCTGTTACCGTGAACCTGAACTTGAGATGCTATGGCTGAAAGAATGTGGATCTTCCGGATCATCGTGGGGACTTTTTGTCTGCTGTTGAAGGAGGAAATTCCTAAAGGACATCTTTGTTCATCAGTAACAGGGTGTGTTTAAACGGCTGCAGATTCTTCACTAGATAAAGGTTTCTTGCAGGTCTGATGATCTGCGATAAGAAGTAAAAAGGACCGAGTGCTGCCCCCTGGTGAACATTTTTGACTGGTTACTTAGTAATGGTCTGGGAGGCCAGACGCAGGGAAAACCCAAAAAACAAAGATGCAAGTAAGTCCAGAGAGTTTATACACAAAACATTTAACTAAAAAGCACATAGATGTAGTGATGAAGAGGTAGCTGAAAAATCAACTGCGAGGCTTTTAGTTCACTTGGTATCACTGCTCTTTAGAATGGTGACATCTAGTGGAGAAATGCAGCTACAGCAACCTCTAACTGCAAAAGCAGAAAAACTGCAGTTTGGTCATTATAAAATGCTGACATTTTTGTTTGGTTATATTATCATTAGTTATAATTATTACATGATAGTTGACAGAATGGGACAGTCCCACAACTGTATTCAGTTTTTGTTTTAAAAAAGTGATTAATGGCCTTAATAAATGAACACACAGAGAACTTGAATTAGCAGTTTGTGGCCAGGACATAAAGTAGAAAAATTATTTTAAAAATGTTCACATTTTTAATTTAACAAAATCTCATTAGTGGACTGAGACTGACAAAGCAACATTTTTGTCTTCTCATCTTTTTGTTTGTGTAATTTAAAGTTATTGATATGAGGTAAATGTGCTATAACATTTATATAACATTTCCCTGCATCGACACTTCCTTTAATGGTTCGAAAATCATCTCTGTCTGAAGATTGATCGGATTCACTTGTCAGCAAAGGAAGCCCCGCCCCTTTCCTCATCAGTAGCAAAAATGCAATGAAGAATGCGATTAAAGTAGAGAAAAGTCAGACATGCTCCATGTTTCTATTTTTTTTTATCCCCACTAGCATCTTGGTTTGTAAAATCTTCTAATTCTGGTTTCAGATTCAAGTTTTTTCTGTCGTGTTCTCTGATTGGACTCTTGTCTCCCAAAAACAGAAACATTTTTATTCAAATAGATTCTCCTTTGAAATAATTTACATCCTCTTCAACGTTTCCCAGAGTAACAATACAAGGCTGAAATCATCCGATGAAGACCCCAGCAGGTTCAGGCGGCGCTGCGGCTGTGGGGCGTCAGGTTGATGAGGGAGTTGCTGGCCTGAGCCAGCTCCTCCGGGGTGATGGAGATGAACTTTCCTCTGTCGTCCATCACTCCTGCAGCAGGGAAACACCCAGTTACCATGGAAACAATTACCTTGATTTTTTTTTTCATACAAAATTTATGTTTCATTTCTCATCCTCCACACCCCAACAGGAGGAAAAAAACAACTAAGTGCTAATTGAAAACATCTAAAAGTAATA
Organism: Oryzias javanicus; assembly: GCA_003999625.1. Lineage (NCBI taxonomy): Eukaryota > Metazoa > Chordata > Actinopteri > Beloniformes > Adrianichthyidae > Oryzias > Oryzias javanicus. The sequence continues at coordinate 9,386,528 of CM012438.1, forward strand.
ATTTTGTTACACAAAATCTACAGTTAATATGCTTTAAACACAACTTTGTCAGCATTGTTGGTAGGATGCCTGTTTTAATTGATTCTGCATATGTCAGAAATGGCTGCCAAGACTTGTTGAGCCAACAGTGTGTACTGTACTTTTTCTAATAATTCTAGTAATTCATCATCCTTGTGCCATATATAGGCTTTATTTGATGCTAGTTTTTCTAAAAGCTGCTTGGATCAGACCAACTGTTTCCTCGTTTTTCAATGTGCAATGTTTGTTTGTTTTTCCGTTAGCTTAGCCTGTACACTACTGCTGCAACAACCTAATTTATCAGGCTGGGATCAATAAAGTATCTTTTTCCTATCAGGTTTAGGAGGCAATTAATAAAGTGTTTAGTGATATTAACATTATGAGGAATCCTTCCAAAGAGTGCAGTTAAGGGGGAGGTGGGTGAGTTTGATTTTGTTTACTTTTGAGACTGTGTCAGATCCAGATATTCATTAAATCTAAAGATCTGGATGAGTACAGAAAGGATGAAATAGTGTTTTCACAATTTCACAATGGGTCACATGCTTGTATCTGAAGGAAATTAACCCAATTTCTCTTTAATGGGGTGCTTTACCATTAAAGGAAATAAAGAACCTCTTCCACAATGACCACAATCTCAGGTAATTATTAAGGAAAATCGTTAATAAATTCCTAATTGTTGCTTTGATTTTTTTGGTTGCGTTAAAGATTTTTTTTTTTTTTCAAACTACCGTTCTTGTGAACCGAGGCTGACACTAGTCTGTAGGTCACTTGATACTGGATCAAATAAATGTATCACATTTTATCTTTAATTTAACTTTAATTTTCCAGCACTTTCTTCAACTAGATTAAGTTTTGTAGCATTTTTTCCTCAACTTTTTTTTATCTTTTTAGTCAATTCTGTTCAACTTGAATCTAAACAGAATTTTATTTCTTCCCCAGAAGAACCCAAAGACTTTTCTTCATCTCCACTGCAGCTTTCAAACGGAGGTTTTGCTGCTGCTGCTCCCGTTGGATGACTGTTTCTCATCAGGAACCTTCTCACCTGTCAGAGTTCCTTCAGCCAGGAGGTCCTGCAGCCGGCTGATGGCGTCCTGAGTCCTCATCCCAAACTGGCAGGCCAGGTCCTCCAGGAGAACCACCTTGGAGCTCTGCAGACGGAGAGGAGGGATCAAGTCCTGCTCCTGCTCAGCGGAGGACGTCTGCTGGACTAACCTGGATGTAGTTGATGAAGTCCTGCAGAAGGTTGCGTGACTGCAGGTGAAGAACGGAGAGTCAGAGCTTGAATCAAAGCTTTCAGGAAGAGGAGAACCGAGTCTGACCTGATCCTCGGAGAGCTGCTCCTCCTCGCCCTGCTCCTCCACCACGAAGGAAGCCTTCAGCTTCAGGTACTCCTCCTCCTCTCGTCGTTCCTGCTCCTCCTTCGCTCGCTTCTCGTCTTCCTCCTGACAAAACAGCAGACAAGTTTGAGCTTTGTTTTCCAAAGAAGAAAAAAACGTGGAGGGAAACAATCCGTCTGCACCTGCTTCTGCTCCAGCAGGCGCTCCTTCTCCTCCTCCTGTCGCCTCTCCTTCTCTCTGAGCTCCTGCATCCTCTTGCGCTCCTCCCTCTCCTCCAGCTCAGCCTGCAAGGATCATCATCATCATCAGGACACTTTCAGAACATCAGCTCGCTCTTCAGCCTCACCTCTCTCTGGGCCTTCTTGGCCTGCTTCTCCTCCAGCTTCCTCTGCTTCTTGGCTCCTATCTTTCCGGCCGGCTGAGCGCTCAGCTGCTCCTCGTCCTCCTCTTCCTCCTCCTCTGAAACATCAAGCGAACGTCATCAGCGCCTCTTACCCTCTACCGAGTGATCAAACCAGCGGCTGCCGTTTACCCGGCTCCTCTCTCTGGGCTCTCCTGTGAGCCATCTCCGCAGCCAGGTTCCTCCTCCTGCGAGGCATTCCGGCTCCGCGCTCCGCCGCCACTCGAGGTGGAGGCCCCGCCGCTCGCACCACATCCCTCCGTTGCTCCTCGTCAGCTGAAAAAAAAAGATGATATCAGAACACAACCTTCATGTGTCGGAACTGAATAGATTCTATCGACTATGGATCTATTTTCAAACCATTCTCAGTGTTTTTTCATTTAATAATTGTGATTTTGACTATTTTTAGACAAATTCTGTGAAATAGTGCTGTTTCCTATGATTTATTTTTTTTTATATATATAAATTGCTGCTTGATTTTAGACTTAAATGGAAACAAAACACTAGGAGTTCCAAGTGTGTTTAAAAAAAAAAGGCAGCAAAACGTCTCAGAATTTTTGTTTTAACCTTTTAAGATATACTTGGACATCACAATTCGAGTTATAGTACCAGAGTAGTTTATTATACTTAACATAAGCTCTCTGAATGCATGTTTAGAGGGTTAGCTCAAGTATTAGCTCGGGTCTTAAGAGGGTAAAAACTGTTTTATCTTGACATTATTCGATTTTTTTTCCCCATTACTGTAGATAATTCAAAACATTAAGTCCCTGAACGCACCACAAAGTTCGAAGCAGAGCAACAGCCGACGTAATCTGTATTCTGGAGATTTATTTAACAATTTTTTATTTAAAACTAACTTTAATATTTAAATCAAGTTTAAAATTGACGAGTGTGTCCGGAAAACAGCGAATGACATGTCGGAGTTCGCCCCAACAAAAATCTCGGTACCTTGCTGAGTTCTCCGCTGAAGCTTCAACGCAAACACGATCAGCACCGCGAGGATGACGGCAGAGATGACGTACAGAACTACGTCCATAATGTCCACAACTTTAACGGTTTTATTCTTCGTATGTTTTACAGCCTTTGGTTATAGCTTACTGCTAACTATTAAACACACGTAGCTTCCGTTTTTCTTCTACGCTTCTCTTGCTAGCGGTTTAAGCTCATTGTCGCTCCCATGTGGCGAGTTTTCTAATCAGTTTTCTTCCTGTTCTTTAAAAAAAAAAAAAAAAAAAAAAAAAAAAAACTATATACGACAGTATATGACAGTTTCCAAAGGTCAGGGTGGAAAAAAAACACACATTTATCTTTACATACTTTTATATTTCAGTTCTAAAACCCAGCATTACCCTCCTCCAATGTCTTCTTCTGTTTCATTCAATGACCTCCAAAGAACAAACTTTAAGGAAGTATTATTAATGACTGCAATTATTTACTTCAATCATTCTTTAAAAAAAAGAAAGAAAGAAAATCTTTGTTCACAAATATTTTTATCAAATATTATTTTCACACATAACGGACTGAACTTTTTAGAAAGACGTTGGAAGACCGTGTAGTGGAAAACATTTTGACTTACACTCCATACCAGAAGATGGCGCTAATGAACCACAACGTTTCTTGCTAAAAGCCAATAAACGAAACTCGAAGAAGAAAAACTAGCAATATTAGCTTGTGTTCAGGGAACGGTGGTGTTTTGTTCGGACGTTTGTGAGTTTTTTTGGACAGAAATGACGATACGTGGTTCGTGTCGGAACTCTCAACATTTTCTAAAGTGTCGTAAATGAGTGAATAATTGTTGAACGTAAAGACAAACGTGGCTGTGATTGAGAGACTAGCAGATGATCGGAGCTGCTGGTGTTCAGAGGACGGCGGTGTTTGTGTGAGTTTGAGCTGAAGATCTTCTGCAGCTGCAGGAACCATGTCTTCACTTCAGTCTCTGAGAGAGTTTATTAGCGAGCGACTAGCTGCTGCTGCTGAAGAAATCTTCAGACACTGTGAAGGAACCATCGTCCAGTACGAGCAGGAGCTCTGTCGTCAGCGCAGACTGTTGGATCTCAGAAAACCACAGCTCCAGCTGAACGCTATAGGTATGTTCACTTCAACAAATGAGATGAAACCTTCATCTTCTAGAACATTCTGCTCCAAATCAAAGTGATTGCTTCTGTTGGAAGCTTCCGTTCCGCCATGTTTAAGCGGTAAACAGGTGACCTGAAGTCATTAGCTTCTTTCATGCTTCAGTTCCGCTCGTTGACTGTATACAGATTGCTGGACCTAGTGACCCCCTCCTTCCTCGCTTTCCAAACAGGAAGTACCTGCTGGCACCAAGACGCAAAAAATCCCTTTGATAAACAGCTATTATTCTGTCATTTTATGTTCTTTTTTTTTTTTGCTCTGATTAACATGTTTTTGTTAACACTTATTTATTTTCATTACCTTTTTTTCTTACTCACAAGTGTGGTTTGTTTCCACAGTGTAGACCTCCAGCGTGCCTCTAGCGTTTCCCTATATCACACAGTCGCCAAAGGATGGCAAGGATTGCTTGTAGTTCCGCCACAGACCAGACATTGCTGCTGTTTTCAGGCATTTTTATGATAAACTTGTAACCAGAAGAGTACACAGGAAACCGCAAAAGCCAGAGTGCTTGTATACGGTGGAAATATTAGCTTAAAGAAGCGCTTTCTAAAGTTGTCTCTACTTTTTGCTAAGGTCACTCCACCCCAACCGTCTTGTACGACTTTAATAGACCTACAACGGATGGGTGCCCCAATAGGTACGATTTGGTACTGTCTTCATGGGCACATTTACAATGTAAACGCTCAGAATACCTGACTGCTCAGAGGAAACGAGGCTTTAGAATTTTCTTAAGTAAAAAGTGTCCGGTTGTTAGCATCCATTTTAGCCTTAAAGGGAAAATGTGCATCACAAAGTCTTAGTTTAAAGCATACATATGAGGAGCTTCTTATTTGATGCAAATACATCCATATTTTTAGATCTAGATGGATAAATTCTGGGAATACTTATTCTATTCCATCATGCCTCAAAATATGTGCTCCCAATCTGGCATGTAGAGAAGAAAATTGTTTGGTTTCTTCAGCAGGAGTGCTTGGAGATGAGATAAGGAAAGTTCTTTCTCTCTGTGCATTAAGATTTACCCTTTTATTGCATTATTTATAAACGGATATTGCCTCTGTATCGATCAATTAGGTAAGTGAGACGGGAAGACAGGCAACAGCCTATTTTTTAATCATTACAACATTGCCATAATCATAACATTTGAAAGAAATATTGGCATGTTCATCATAGTACCATTTCAAATTTAAGGACAAAATGTTGCTCAATTATTCTCTATGCTCTAAGTCTGGCGTGTTTTCAGAACGGCGGCTGAGAGTCAACCAATAGCCGGATGCTTTGGTTCATGTAAATCCGGGACAGACGCACTTTAAAGAAACGATAATAAACACACAGGCTAGTTGAATGAAATGAAATGGTTTATTTCAAGCAATACATGGAATAACTTCACATAATAAATCACAAGTAGATCGCTTGAAAGGGGGTGGAAGGAAGCAAACTTATAGTTATGAGAGCAGAAGAGATGTTAGGGGTAATACAAAAGGAAACAGCAGTAGTTGAACTGTACAGACCTCTTCACAAATTTTTATAAGGAAGTAGTGGATACAAATTTGCTGTCTGTGGTAGCAAAATATCAGATTCCACTTGTTTTACAGAGCAACACCTGTTTGACAGAGGACTTTTTTCAGAAGAATAAAAAAACATGGTGTGTCAAATTATATTGTTAATCACACTATATTAATTAAATGTTTGCACTTTTTTCTTTTTAGGTATTGTTAATCTCACTTTCACTTTGAACAGTTACTTCCGTGTCGTTTGTACATATCTAATGATGCACACAACGAAGAGCATTATCTTGACTCCAACAAAGGCATTTTCGATTTTTATAGGTACTTAACAATACACAAAGCCCTTGTATAGTTTAAAATGGCTTTTTCTTGTGTTTGTGTGTCTGCAGTCCTCTCCCAGTATGATGCGAGTGAAAAGGAGGATCTCTACAACCACCAAGGGATCCCCAGTGAGCAACAAGATGAGCTAGAACTTTCACAGATTGAAGATCAACAAAAGGAACCAGAACTACAACAGATTAAAGAGGAGCAGGAAGAACTAGAATCTACTCAGATCGTAGAGGAACAGGGGGGACGAGAACTCGACCTATTAAAGAGGAACATAGAGAACCAGAACCTCCACAGATGAAAGAGGAGCAAGAAGGGCTCTGCATCATTCAGGTTGAAGAGCAGCTTGGTCTGAAGCAGGAGACTGATACCTTGATGGAGACTCCTGCTTATGAGGAAAAGGAGTACAGGGAAGCAAATCTGAACAATCGGCAAAGATTTAATACGACTGATAGTGAGGACGAAGAAGGAAACCAACATAAAGAATCAACATCAACTACAGATGGAGAGACAGACCCACAGAACATAGATCAGAGGAAAAGAGGGGATAGTATTTTCTATATAATGCCTAGTGAAGGAACAAAAAAAGCAAATAATGAATCTGTCAGTATGAGAACTGAGTCTGATGACAGGCCTTATATCTGTGAGGAATGTGGTAAAACTTTTAATTACGTGTCTCGTTTCCGAATTCACATGAGAACTCACACCGGGGAAAAGCCTTTTTCTTGTAAAGAATGTGATAAAAGTTTTCGGGAGAATTCTAATCTAATAAGACATGTGCGAACTCACACAGGAGAGAAGCCCTTTTCTTGTAAAGAATGCAATACCAGTTTTAATCAAAAGTCTAGTCTCACAAGACACATGAGAACGCACACAGGAGAAAAGCCCTTTTCTTGTAAATATTGTGATAGAAGTTTTTGTGACAAATCCCTTCTCAAACGACACATAAGAACACACACTGGAGAAAGGCCCTTTTCTTGCAATGAATGTGATAAGAGTTTTAGTCATATATCGAACCTCAAAGTACACATGAGAACTCATACAGGCGAGAGGCCTTTTTCTTGTAAAGAATGTGACACAAGTTTTAGACAAATGTCTTATCTCAAAAGACACATGATGACTCATACAGGGGAGATGCCTTTTGCTTGTCAAAAAATGTAGTAAACTGGAGTTTTATATATAAATAACATGTATCGATTGGAATATTTAAAGACCTTGCTGTATTTTGATTATTTAATTTAACAGATAAAAAAGAACAGTTTAAGTTGTCTTAGAATATATATGTGAATGAAAAGCCTAGGGGCCCTACTCTTATCTGCAAATTACTTCCAAGCACTGGCAAAGGTTTTTCTGAGCCTTTTAAGATCCAACCAATGAAAATTGTGTTTTTAACATGTTCTTGTAGCACTTTTGTCATGTTGGAGGACATGTATAAAACAATTTAAACTGTGTTTCTGGGTACTTATTTATTCAAATTATGATGCATCAGGAGCAGACGAAAACCTGCGGTTTAAAAAAGCTCAGGTTTCTGATAGATCAACTGTGTTGGACAAGCGGATTTACCTGCTCTACTCCAATTCTGATGCATCCACTTGCAGACAAGTATATAGCTTCATTTTCCCTGTCTGAGCTGGGATCTAACTCAAAACTGTAATGCTTACGTTTTGGTGAGTCATGTGATTAAGTAACTGTTTTGTAAAGAAAATATTTTCTCAAAAACTTAATAAGGACAAGGTGGATAAAGAAACTAATTATTTTTATATTTTTCTAGTACTGATTAGTACTGTTTATCTGTTCTTTTTTTGTGTGTTCTGTCCCAGTCTTAACTGGAGAATAAAGTTAATGTCAAAATCAGTAAGAAGAGTGAAGTCTTTCCCACAGTGTGGGTTTCTGCTGTTTGTTGGTTCTATGCCATTTCAAAGCTGTTCTCCATAGAGCCTTAAGCAGTCACAGACACTACAGCTTCTCTTTCTGGCCACCTGCAGAGGTTCATGGATGTAGAGAAGACAGGGCGTGCAGCTGGTCAACATGGTCCTAGAGGTTCTATATCTTAACCGCAGCACAGCTGAGCTTTAGATTTTGTCTCGGAATACAAGATCAGTGTTTGTAGCTTTTTGTATTTTTCCACATGGACACAATGTTGGGACCCTTTGGCTACTGAAAAAAGCTCACAATAAGCAAAGACATAAACAGTATGACAAAACCAAAAAATTCCAATCTAAAAGTTCTATGAGATATAATCAGTGAAAGTCAGACAATACTTTTCAACAATCTTTCAACAGAATTACTTTCAAAAATAAAATAAACAAAAATGATGGTATCCTGAACTTAACGTTTGGTTGAACAACTTTTTAAAGAAATCCCTACAATCAAGCAATTCCTGTTGCTGTCAATGAACTCCTGTACTTGTTGACAAGTATTTTGGCTTGCCCCTCATGAACAAACTGCTGCAGTTGTCTCATGTTATAAGGATAACTTTTTCAAGACACTTTGTTTTAGCACCTTTCAAAGATGCACAGTAGGATTTAGGTCAGAGGTTATAGATGTAATGTGGTCCTAATCTAAAAATTTCTGAAAATGACCTTTGTTTTCCAAAACGTCACTTTTCATGCATTTCATGTTTGAAATTGTGCTTTGATTTATTATTCCAGGAAAAAAAAAAATTAATCTTGGACAGAACAAAACAGATAAACATAAAAAAATAAAAACCTGTGTTAAGGAGTGAAACCTCATAACAATTTTTTTTATGCAAAGAATTAAAAAATGTGTTTTTATGCCTAATTTCACCACATATTTAAAAAAAAACAAAAAAAACATTTTAACATGCGTAACGCCTGCCCCCCCCCCCCCCCCCCCAAAAAAAAAAAAAAAAAAAAAAAAGAGGAAGAAGGAAAAACAGCCCCTTTTGGGTCAACTCAAAACTTTAAAACGTGCGAAAAACGGCTTTTCCTTGTGGCTAAAATGCCGTGGTTTTTGCCGCTTTTCCTGGAATTTCTGATACTTTTGCTTGCCATATCCTGTGTGACGCTTGCGTTGAGAAATGACCACAGGGACCGACATTAGAAGCAGATGTGACCGAGCACAAGAAACATTCCGGACAATGGACGTCCTATCTTACGTGTCAACTCAACAGAGACGTACAGAGTAGATCAGCCTTAATTTTTCTGCAGCTGCGTCCATGCGGTGAGACGAGACTCTTCTTCAGTTTTTTTGTAAAAACTTAACTTTCTTTGTTTCTAGAACTTTGTTTTAACTAACTTGGCTGTTTCTTAATGTTGAACATCTTTCTCTTCAAACTCTTTTTTTTTAAGCCATATTATTATTTAATTATTGGTGTAAAAATAAAAGAGCTATGAGTGTTTATTTTGCCCGTATTGAAGAAGCCAAAACATTCATGCACTATCTTTAGCTTAGCTAGCATGGCCGGCCTGGTGGTTTAGCATGCTCATTAATAAACAACACAGGATTCGGAGCTACAGCCAGCCAGAAACCGCTACGCTCGAGAAAGCGTCATCCTTATAATCACCGAGACAAGGCTACACGCGCTCACAAATCCTCGATACTTCAGTGAAGGCCGCACCCCGATCTGTAACGGTTACCTATCCCGTCGCGCATGCGCGAATGAGGAGGGTTCGGTTAAGAGATGTACAGTTAACTCACTGCTCCATATGTGCACTGTACCAAAGAAGTACAAAACACGTTTCGATTTCTATATTCAATTTTGACAAGAAGCAAAAGCAAACCAAAACATTCAGAGAATCGTGAGTGTATAGCTACCTATCTCTGACTATATCCTAGAAAAGCATTTGAACAACATTTGTACTAACTATAAAACACTTTTACTTCACTTAGAGAAGTATGGAGAGAAAATAGTGTCACTCAATTTGTGTGTGCGAATTTCTTGGTTTGTAACTCGTGTCTACCTGTGTGCGTAATTTTAGATTTGTGTGTGCATAACTCTTGATTTGTAACTCTGCAACTGTGTGTTCTTGCAATTTTTTATTCACATTTACAAAAAAAGGGCAAATTAACTCACGCACAACTTAAAATTATACCATCTTAAAACTAATTACACACATACATTTTTAAAATCACTTCACCTGTTACACAAACATCCACATTTATGCACAAATCAGTTTTGTGTGTAATGCCAGATCATCATTTTTTTTATCAGCTACATTGAACTTAGATTGTGAATATTAATGAGTGAAAACTTGACACTTTTCCCACTTTCTGAAACATACATGCCCAACAATTAGTGTAAAGAATTCTTTCTATCTTTAAAACATGCAGCGGTGCAGGCTTGGTCATGTGAAAAAGTGCTTCCACTGAAATTTTCGAAATATGTAAATTACGATACACCTCAAAATCCCCCTTCTCCAAGTCCAAGCACTTTTATTTCAAATTTTAATTATTTCTTCAATATTGACGTATCTCCGTCAGGGGAATTTATTGTCGCAAATCCAATTTCCATGACTGCTATATAGAGCTGGACAGAGCAGGTGTGGTGTCAACCATAGAAATTGCCTTACCTTTGGCTTCAGCGACATTAAGCCATCCAGTTATTATTATTCCACAATACGGACATCGCCAGCAGGTGAAGGAGAATCTGTCAAACACTTGAGGTGGGGACCGCATGCTTTAACTGAAGAATCTAATTGGTTGTTGTTGTTATTTTACAGAATGACTTGAAAATATATATATTATGAAAAAGAAGAAGGCATAAAGAAAAATGTGTTAGAGTAAAAATAATTATTCTGACAAATATAATGACTGAATATTTATCTATGGAAGTCTATGGGACTTTTGCTTCTTGGAGCCAACAGGTGCTTCTTGCTTGGAATGTGAGGGGAGAGGGTTCACTCAATTCTAGTCTTCTTCAAGATCTACCACCCTCCCTGTTTTGCAGGTCTTCCTGCACTTATTGCTTCTGATTATCAGGATCGGGTATGTTCAGTCTATCACAAGAGACACCTGAGAGCTGAGAGCTGATGTGGATCCAGTGAATCCAGCAGCATGGATCAATGTGAGGACACACAGGAGGGAGCCCCTCTCACTAAAAGCACTCTGTGTGGGGAAGATGAGAGGAAGAGCAAAGCTCAGAGGTGAGATGAACATCTCTAACTGTCCAGACTCTTCTCCGTGTCAGAGCTTAGCATTCACATCAGCAACCTTCATTCTTCACAGGAACCAACCTGTACCTGGGTACGAACCCAGCTGTGTGTCCTTCAGGAGTGACTTGTCAAAGGATTTACCACTTAATTTCAAAGGCAGCAGTTCAGGAGAACATATGAGCCATACTGCTGAGAGGTGAGATGAGCATCTCTGTCCATGACTCTTCTCCATGTCAGAGCTCAATACTCACATCAGCAACCTTCATTCTTCACAGAAACAAACATGATCCTGGATATGAACCCAGCTGTGTGTCTTTCAGAAGTGACTTGTCAAAGGATTTACCTCTTAATTTCAAAGGCAGCCGTTCAGGAAAACACAAGAGCCTAAGTAATGCTCAGAGGTGAGATGAGCATCTCTAATGCCTTAATTACAACTGCCCTTACAGGTTGATACGGGCTGTCTGCAGGTGAAAATTGGGTAAATCTGTAGGAGGAGTGCAGGTGCCCCTGCATATAATTTAAGATCATAGACAGCCCAGTGTTGTAAGGCAGAAATGTGAATGCGAAATTTTTCTACGGACTTCCTGCAGGTTTCAGGTTGTGGTGAGCGCTTAGGCTACACATAAAGGAAGTAGGGTGAAGTAGGTGATATATTGTTTTTTATTTTTTATTTTTCTTCAAACCCTGTGCCCTCCACAGGTAGTCTGTTTGTGCTGTTCAAATGAAAGGTGCGTACTCCTACCGTAGAGCCTGACTGTTAGAAATTAGGAAATTAGACAATCGTTCTGATTTTTGTGGACATCCCACAGGCATCGTCCGGGCGCGTATATATAACCTGCACACCTCATGTGTGCAGAATTGCGCATGCTCAGAAAGGAGGCAATACGCACACTTCACTATTGACTAAGGCTGGGAATCACTGGGTACCTCGCGATACAATATCGATGATATTGCGACACTTTGATAATTGGAAAACATCATCCTTAATAACTCACATTAAGTAGAAGAACACAATTTGTTTGGAAAATATATACCAACTTATTTTTTTTAACTTGAACACGATCAAAATGAACAACTTGTTTCTTATTTTTCCAAAAAATAAAAGACACTTTTCTGTAGCATTGCTAAAATCGGTAATCCTGTCTTTGACAAGCATTGATACCAATAGAATTTGAATTATCTTTAAAATTCAGTGTTAAAAATAGTAAACATGAACAGCAGTGCCACTACTTAGTGCAGAATTGCTGTAAACAACAGAAAAAAAGTTCAAGTAGCTGCCAGACACATTAGTGCTCCCGACAGACACTCTCGCAACGTGCGCCACCTATTTACCTCCAAAAGAATGTCTCACCAAAGAATAATGAGTATAAAATTGAGAATCAATTGCATGACTAAATATTGCTATGTATCGCAGTATCAATATTTTGGCACACCCCTACTATTGACTTGGCGTAAGGACACCATATGACATCATCGCCCGTACGTCACAAGTGGATGTAAATTACATTACGGTATTCTTACAAATATTTCAGGATACACTAAGCACACACTCAGCAATTGCACAGTTCATATTCATGACGTACGTAACTGCAAAAGCCTCAAGGGAGGTGTAAGACACACCTCTGCTCCTCTTAAGATGCAGCCCTCCATCTTTAAAACCCTCAACAGGCCCAAACAACCCATAAAGATTCAGCATCCTTTAAAGTCAACCCCAATTGGGGTGCATGTGATTAATCAATTACTGTCCAAAACTCTTCTCCGTGTCAGAGCTCAGCACTCAGCAGCCTTTATTCTTCACAGAAACCAACCAGGACCTGAATATGAACCCAGCTGTGTGTCCTTCAGGAGTGACTTGTCAAAGGATTTACCTATCAACTTCAAAGGTAGCAGTTCAGGAGAACATAAGAGCCAGAGCAAATCTCAGAGGTGAGAGGAACATCTCTGACTGTCCACAACTCCTCTCCTTGTCTGAGCTCAGCACTCTCATCACCAACCTTCATTCTTCACAGGAACCGACCTGGACCTGAATATGAACCCAGCTGTGTGTCCTTCAGGAGTGACTTGTCAAAGGATTTACCTCTTAATTTCAAAGGCAGCAGTTCAGGAGAACATAAGAGCCATAATGCTGAGAGGTGAGATGAGCATCTCCGTCCATGATGTTGCTGCATGTCATATCACAGCACTCACATCGGCAACTGTCGTCCTTCACAGGAAACAACGTGGGCCTGGATATGAACCCAGCTGTGTGTCTTTCAGGAGTGACTTGTCAAAGGATTTACCTCTCAACTTCAAAGGTAGCAGTTCAGGAAAAACTAAGAGCCAGAGAAAAGCTCAGAGGTGAGAGGAACATCTGTCTGTCCACAACTCCTCTCCGTGTCAGAGCTCAGCACTCGCATCACCAAACTTCATTCTTCACAGGAACCGACCTGGGTATGAACCCAGCTGTGTGTCCTTCAGGACTGACAGATCCAGGGATAAGCCTCCTGACTTCAAAGACATCAGTTCAGGCACAGTGGAACAGTAAGTGTTTGTCAGATAGTTGTTATGGATTCAACAGGATATTTCATGAATTGTTGATTTTTTTAAACCCAAGTGATCACTTGGTGATTCAAACTCCAAACTATCAGTTGTTTTAATCTTGAGATTAATCTTACAGCAGTAAAATGTCATGATTTGTTTATGATATGCAGACTTCTACGAGAGCATTTATATGAATTAGCAAGGTTTAAATTCAGAGCGCTGATCAAAAATGATGCTATAAATAAAAGCTGTTTTTCTTCCGGGTAGGGAGAAACTCACAAAATATGACTAAATTTTCACTAAAGTAATTTCCTTGTTTAGTACAATGCATTTATGTTTTTACTGTGTACTGTCCCTGAGAAATAAATAAATAACTAATTCGGAGAAAACATCCGTTTGATTGAGTTTGGTCGAACAACCAAGTGATTGGACCCGATTTCCGATCACAAGATAGGGGATCGGGACATCCCATATCAAACTAGTACAAATTGTGTTTCTTCTCATTCATTATTAGTAATACTTTTACGCATTTAATTGAAATTCAGACCAAATAGATAAAACACTCATATAAACAACAATATATTTAATTTATTTTGAGTAGTGTAATTCATTCCAAATGATATTGGTGGGATTTTCTACGTCATTAAATTGTTGAGGCTCCCTTCTGAACGAAAGCACAGGCTTAAAAGGGGCCCTACCATGAAAATTCTACTTCTTTTCAATGCCTTTTGCTGTTCATTCCTCGCTATAAAGAACCCCAAGGTGGTATTTTGATCCATTCAGGCATTTAAGAGTAATCCTCTAAAAACCTGCGCTGTCTGCAGCAGTCCTTCCCATACCAACGAAAACCAGCAGTTGGAACGTGCTGATGGAAGATCTAGCCAACAGCTCTCTCCAGGAAGAAAGAGTCTGCTCTGACAGCTCCATCCCCAGACTAACAGAACACCCAATTTATCCCCTTATCCAGTGATTGCCTGCAGAAAACTCTCATTTTAAATGCAAAATACCATATATCTTCAAGTTCTGTCCTGTCTTCAATAAATTCCAGCTTCAGGAATCGAGCTGTTTTTCTTCCGGGTAGGGAAAGACTCACGAAATATAACTAATATTTCATAAATAATTCCTTTTTTAGTGGTCCAAAGGTAATATATGATCTTATATCAGATAGATATAGTTCACTCTGATAGGCTTAAGAAAATCATGGTAGGGCCTCTTTAAGGTAAATTAAAAATTTTCTCTGCGTTGCAGAAAATAAATAAGTTTAAATCATTTCAGACTGACATGTTAGCTCCTCCCACTTTCTGATATTTCTCTTCTGATCCAAAATGTTTTCAAACACTAAAATCAGAATAAGTCCAAATGTCTTCTGGAGTTCAAGAACTGGTTGACGGAGAAGAGAAGCGATGACTGAGAGTTCTGAATCACAAACCACACAGCTTTGATCACAGGATCTCTTCTGTGATCAGAGTTTGTCTGTAACTTCCCACTGTCTGCTTTTATTGTAGCTCTCAAACATTTCTCTCCATTATCCACAGAGAGGGGACGAGAAGTGCAGAAAGACCCCCATCTGGTGAGTCCGAGCAGATAGGTCCAGCCTGAATGTCTGCCTGCTGAAAACTGATAGTGGGTATCTCACTTTTCAGCGGATGCTGCTCTGCGGGAGATTTTTGATGAACATCAAATCAGTCTGAAGAAGAGGAGTGAACATGTGGCTGAAGGATTTGAAGAAGCAGAAAGAGAAACACTCCTCAGCAGGGTCTACACTGAGCTCTACATCACAGAGGAACTGAGAGAAGAGGTTCACACCCAACATGAGGTGATGCAGTTGGAGACAACCACCAAGACCAACAAGCTCAACTTCATTGCAATCAAGAACCCAGAGATCTTCAAAGTCTTCCCTGACCAACACAGATCCATCAGAGTGGTTCTGACCAGCGGAGTTGCTGGAGCTGGAAAAAGCTTCTCAGTGCAGAAATTTACTCTGGACTGGGCCAAGGGTTTGGAGAACCAAGACATCAGAGCTGTGGTTCCTCTTACCTTCAGGGAGATGAACTTGATCAGAGATGAGCAGCACAGTCTTCTCACTCTGATCCAGCTGTTCCATCCAAAACTCCAGAAGATCTCAGCAGAACAGCTGTCTGTCTGTAAACTTCTGTTCATCTTTGATGGTCTGGATGAAAGCAGACTTTCTCTGGACTTCAACAACTGTCCGGTGGTGTCTGATGTCACACAGAAGTCTTCAGTCAATGTGCTGCTCACTAACCTCATCCAGGGACATCTGCTTCCTTCAGCTCTGGTCTGGATCACTTCTAGACCTGCAGCAGCCAATCAAATCCCTCGTTCACGTGTGGACAGACTAACGGAAGTACGAGGCTTCAATGATGTTCAGAAGGAGGAGTACTTCAGGAAGAGATTCTCAGATGAAGAGCTGTCCAGCAGAATCATCTCCCACATCAAAGGCTCCATGTCCCTCTACATCATGTGTGAAGTTCCAGTCTTCTGCTGGATCACTGCTGTGGTTCTGGAGAACATGCTGACCACAGAGCAGAGAGGAGAGCTGCCCACCACCCTGACTGACATGTACTCACACTTCCTGATGGTCCAGACAAAGAGGAAGAAGAACAAGTACCAACAGGATCATGAGACGAGTCCACAAGAGCTGACAGAGACTGACAGGGAAGTTCTTCTGAAGCTGGGGAGGCTGGCATTTGAGCATCTGGAGAAAGGAAACATCATGTTCTACCAAGAAGACCTGCAGCAGTGTGGTCTGGATGTCACAGAGGTCTCTGTGTACTCTGGAGTTTGTACTGAGATCTTCAGAAAAGAGTGTGAGATCTTCCAGAAACCGGTCTACAGCTTTGTCCATCTGAGCGTTCAGGAGTTTCTAGCTGCAGTCTACATGTACCACTGTTACTCCAACAGGAAGGTAAACGTCATTGAGGACTTCCTGAATTGTGACATGAAGAACCCGTCCCTGGATGAGTTTTTGAGGATGGTCATGGAGAAATCGCTGCAGAGTAAAAGTGGACACCTAGATCTGTTTGTCCGCTTTTCTTCATGGTCTCTCTGTGAAGTCCAACCAGAGACTCTTAGGAGGCCTGCTGGGTCAGTCAGAGAAGAACCAAACAATCTTCCAGAATATTATCAACAACCTAAAAGAGATCAACAGTGAAGAAGTCTCTCCTGACAGAAGCATCAACATCTATCATTGTCTGATGGAGATGAAGGACCTCTCAGTACATGAAGAGATTCAAGAGTTCCTAAAGTCAGAGAAGAAAACAAATATCAACCTCTCAGAGATCCACTGCTCAGCTCTGGCCTACACTCTGAAAATGTCGGCGGAGATTCTGGAGGATCTAGATCTTAACCAGTACAATACATCATATGAGGGTAAACGGAGACTGGTCCCAGCTGTAAGGATCTGCAAAAAGTTCAGGTGAGTCCAGAGGGAGCTCGGATGATGTGTCTGTGTTCAGTCCTTCACATTCCCCTTCCAGCCTTCTCTGCAACTGGAACTTCATTACAGCCTGAAATCAACAGAAGATCACCTGTTTCTGCCTTTGTGTCTCTTCACAGAACTCCAGAACGATGTAGACTCTCAGAGACTGACTATGAAATTGTGGCCTCAGCTCTGAAGTCCAATCCGTCCCACCTGACAGAACTGGACCTGACCTCTAATGACATGAAGGATTTATCCATGGTTGAAGTCCTGTGTTCTGGACTAGAGAGACCACACTGCAGACTGCAAACTCTGAGGTCAGAAGTTGAAGCTGCTGGTTGGTTCATTTCTATCTTTCTGGTTCTTCACTGAAGCTGAAAGGTTTTGATTCAAAGACCTTCTGGATTTCAGACGTTTAACATCTTTGGTTCTTTAAAGAGTTTGCAGTGAAAGAAAACAGTGGCTTACATTTTTATTGGAACAAAGATGTTGCAATGGCCAAGTAACATTCTTGTAAAAATAAATAAATTAGATTGTGCATGGAAATATTGAGATATTATGATCAAACAGATACATTCTTAAAGAAAACATTTTCTTCCTAAGATGCTATCTGGTGCTGTAATGCTAATTGTAGCAATGACTCACACAGCAAGGAGCTTAGTGTCATGTACAATGACACAATTAACTCTTTACAGCAAGCCTCTCTACTTCAATAAACGGAGGAAGAAGAAAATAAGACCAGATGGAATGATCATGTTGCTGAATATTTTGCTGAAGCCAGAGATGCCTTTGGGTTGAAGCAGAAAAACCTAGACAGGGGCAGGTTTTTGAACAAAAGCTTCAGCTTTTGAAACATTTTACATGAGTGGAAATACCAGAAAACAAACAAAAACTCAAACTAATGACTAACTATTCATCCTGATAAAACAAATGCTCCTGAAAGCTGACCAGGATCAAAGTTCAAATTAGACACATCAGATCAGAGGCACTCACACTGTTTCATCATGTAGGCTACTTTTGAGATAACAAGCTCCCAAAAGATCGTGTTTTTGTGTGTTAGCGTGCATATGTGTGTGTGTGTGTGTGTGTGTGTGTATATATATGTATGTATGTATATATATATATATATATATATATATATATATATGTATGTATATATGTATATGTATATGTGTGTGTGTGTGTGTGTATGCATATATATATATATACACACATACATATATACACACCCACACATCCCATATACACAAACACACACTGTTCATATACACTTTTCTGTCTGCTTTCAGGTTAGAGAGCTGCAGTTTGTCAGAGATGAGCTGTAAAGCTCTGGGCGCTGCTCTGAAGTCCAATCCATCCAGTCTGGTAGAACTGAACCTGGATCGAAACGACCTGGAGGATACAGGATTTCTCATTTTCGTGGTTTTCTGGAGAGTCCAGACTGCAGACTGCAGATTTTGAGGTCAGTAAACAAGCTGAACTCCCTGAAGGATAATATCAGACCAAGAAGTTTTAGATGTTTCACTGAAAAAATTGTCAGAATAAAAGTCAGGAGAGGTCCTGACTGAAACTACTGTGTTTTTGTCGTCTAAGTTGTGTGTTTTTTTTTTTTTTTTGTTTTTTGCATAATTTGGCTGGAGTGAGACTTATACTGAGGTGTGACTTTTGTGTGATTTAATTTTTTTATTAATAGCAACAATCACTAGAGGGCACTGTAGGTGTGTGCGTCAATATTTGCTACTGACAGCAATACAGAAGAAGCTATTCTCTGTTTTACACCGAGCTTGGCAGATATTTCCTTGGCAGAATTATTTTAAAGTGGAGCAAAGGATGAAGAAATCAAATAATTTAGTTATTTGAAGTGATGGGTAGAGTTTTGTTGACTAGTAAGCATGTTCTTTATTTTCTTTAGTAGAGAAGTGTACATATTACTGGAACCCTGGTGACCGCTGACAGGATTTTTCATCAACAAGGAAGCTTTGGTAGAACATGGGTCCTGGTTGTTTAGGAAATGAGAAGCAACTTATTGCACCAGTTGGGTTTAAATAACTTGTTGCCAACTGAAAGATAATTGACCATGCAGTAATTATCCTATAGGAGGCTCGTACCTTAGGGGTGTCGGAAAAAATCGATTCACATTCGAATCTAGATTCTCATTTTTAACGATTCAGAATCGATTCTAAATATCCAAGAATCGATTCACCCCCTCCCGCCATATTCCTGCATTTATATGTTTTATTTAATGGCTCGAGCCTGCTAGCTTACTTGCAAGCCGTAATGTTTGTCCCGAAACGGCTACCGTAGTTTGTTTTCCCTGGAGGCGAGCGGAGCTTACTGAGCGCGCGCGCGCTATGCAACATGCAGGAGAAAAAAAGATTCTTCCTGTCCCGTCATCAATTGGCAAATGTTTACCCGTCCCTCCAGGATTTCCTGATGTTTCGATAACAACTTTTAATGCAAATCCAATCAAACCCCGAGATTTGTTGCGCACCTTGCAGCTTTTTATTTTCACCGCAACTTTTTGAGATCAATCTACCGTGACAACAGTCATGGGTGACCACGTGACCGTTTCCCTTCCGACTCGGCCGTGCTCTCTTTCATTATCGTTCTATAGTCCTCTCACACTTTTTCTCTTCATAACGCGCGTGAACGGTCACCCCGCAGGTGAGCATGCGCTGCGTGCACGCGGGAGTGAAGGTGTGCTGTCCCGGGCGCGCACGCGGCGGGGGGGGGGGGGGGGGGGGGGGGGGGGGGGGGGATCAGTCTGTCATATTGCGCGGGGCACAGCGGCTGCACAACAGGTGCCGAGTATGAAGAGAAATACAGAGAGAGACTCTGGAAATCTGGAACTATTTCACTCTAACTGGTAATATAAAGGAAGAATTTAGAGTCTGCAGGAAAAGAATTCCATCTAGAACCTTCTCCACAACAAACCTACAGACACCTGAGAGAAGCTTCTGTAAATCAGAGCAGATCAATAAAACCAGATCAACTCCTCAAAGCCTTTGTCTTCTTCTACCAGCAACTCAGCAGTGATGCTTTAGAAATAGATAAAGAGGAAGATTCTGAGAACATCTGAGGATTCATCTGTTTATAATGTTTTTAAGTTCATGATTTTTTCACTGGAATCTGGAAATATTTTATTCTAAAATATGTTTAAATCAACACATATTTGGGTTATGTTAGCAGGAAAGACCAAAGTTCATTTTATGTTTGACAGTTCAATTCAAGATAAATGACAGCTCAAGGGGATGATGCTGTGCTGTATTTACTTTGTGCATGTGTCATAATAAAAAGAATTGGAACATGAGAATATGATTTGTATTTCATAATTAAAATTTTTAGGCGCTTTTAAAAATATGTATATATTCAAACACATTGCAACTTTTTACAAAAGCTGCTGCAACATCGGCCATTTCGGGCCAGAACAATCATAAAAATCTTCTGTGAAATCCTTGAGGGTCTGAATAATACAAATTTGCACAGTATCATAAATACATTCCCTTTTTTTATTAAAATTTTTCCTTTGTGTTTTAAATGTCTGAATCGAGAATCGTTTTAGAATCGAATCGGCACCCCAAGAATCGGAATCGAATCGAATCGTGACTTGTTGTAAGATTCACATCCCTATCGTACCTATTTGCTCTGTTAAGTCCAGGTGGTGACTTTCTTTTTGGCCAGGCAGTGTATGTATGTACAAATTATCCACTTCACACAGTTAACACACTTTTCTGTCTGCTTTCAGGTTGAAGGACTGCAGTTTGTCAGAGATCAGCTGTGAAGTTCTGGGCTCAGCTCTCAAGTCCAACCCGTCCAATCTGACAGAACTGGACCTGAGCACAAACAACCTGCAGGATTCTGGATTTCTACATCTGGGTGGTTTTCTAGAAAGTCCAGCCTGCAAACTGAAGATTCTGAGGTCAGTAAATGAGCTGAACTCCCTGACGGATGAGAAGGAAGTAGCAGGTGAAGGATTTTCGGATGTTTCAGTGGAAGTTTTTATGAACATGTGAAGTTTAACTGCTGCAAAGCTGGGTTACAACGCAGTCAGCACAGCCGTCTGGTGCATTTCTCTGCAAGCTTTCCTTTTCACCACATGACCTTTTCCAACAAGGTAAAAAAAAAAAAAAAAAAAAGGAAAGAGAAACAGGAGGGAATGTTTCCACCACAGTGATGTCTGTCCTGGTTTTGTGGCTATTTCTTATTTCTTACTCCTGCTTTATAATTTACCACTTCTGTCTAAGATCAACATGCTGGCAAAAACTTTCTGCTTCTGCAGCAAATTCAACTTTTTCATAAGTCGACTTAACAAAGTGAATGTTCTGTTGAAACTCCGAGGAGATCACACAATCAAATAACAGAATTTTATTGATAGATGTATACTTTATTGATCCCACTAGGTGAAACTCATAGTGGTAGGGCAGCACATCCAAAGACAATTTACCCAGAGGTGGGGAGCAGCCACGCAGTTCGCCGGTAATTGCCTGTAAAGACACATGAGGGAGTACAGGATATGATGTCAAAAATCAAGCCTCTTTGATTTGGGTTGCAGTTTTTGCGATACAAGCAAAATATATTGACATTGAGGCAACATTGATTCACAAAGATGAAAGGTCCTCACAGAACAGACCCCTACACATCCAGCCTTACAGCAGCCATCACACAGCGATTGACAGCACAGTGAGAGGGAGCCTAGAAAAGAGTCACCAAAGCGTTGAAATTTATAGAAAGGGTCATGGGGATGGAAGAAATGTTGGTTTCTATGACAATCTACTTATCACACTTTCATCTGATTTGTTTTGGTTCAGCTGAGGAAATGTGCCCTTGACCCGGGAATGCCATATTAGT
Source organism: Oryzias javanicus (assembly GCA_003999625.1). NCBI lineage: Eukaryota > Metazoa > Chordata > Actinopteri > Beloniformes > Adrianichthyidae > Oryzias > Oryzias javanicus. The sequence continues at coordinate 9,408,169 of CM012438.1, forward strand.
CTCAACTGTAGAAAAAGTCTTTTTGCAACATTTCGAGGGGAGCTTTTTAAGAAAACTTCCGAACATGTATGTCAGGAAAGTGTAAGTTCAGACTAGTGGGGAAAAGCTGACAAGAGGCGAGAGTTTTGGTGAAGAAAAATGAAAGAATTCAGCAAACCCACAGAGGCAGATCTGCAGCTGTCATAGAGTCAGATAATCTTTAGTCAGGACATACTGGAACAAAGAGAGGTCCGTGAAAGCTTCTGTTCCCGGGAGACTTTCAGTTCCACTGAGCTGTGATGGAAACATTCTGAAAGCCCCACAAGGGAAATGTATTGTCAGTTTGGAGCTTTGGCAGATGTCCACTAGATTAGAGTCAGTCAGACTGCTAAAGCTTCATGTCAGAGTCAGCTGAAGCCAGGAAGTCATTTTTTTTAATAGTGGACTTATGTTCAGAGGAGTCCTCTTCACAGTCAGTACTTACAGCAGAAACATCAGAACTTTGTACTCTGATTGTTACCTGACACATTGATAGACAGAGATGCTGAATTGTAAACACCTGAACACACTTGAGCCACTTCATAGTATTTACACACACTTGTCTGTCTAATTTTAGGTTGTGGAGATGCGGTTTGTCAGAGACCAGCTGTGAAGTTCTGGGTTCAGCACTGAAGTCCAACCCATCAAATTTAACAGAACTGGAGCTGAGCCAGAACAACCTGGAAGATTCAGGATTTCTTCATCTGCGTGGTTTTCTGGAGAGTCCAGACTGCAGACTGCAAATTCTGAGGTCAGTAAGTAAGAGGAACTCCCTGAAAGATGAGGAAAATGTATCAGATTAACAACTTTCTGATGTTTTACCTTGGCTAAGGGATCGAACTTGACAGAATCCCCTCTGAAAGAAGGATCTGGTGAAGTGGACTCTGGTGTGTGGGGACACGTGAAAATTGGGAGTGTATAGGAGTGGGAATGGGGGACTCTGGCCACTGAGCCCTAAACAAACTCTCACTACTGGTGTCCAACACTTAGCATGACCCACTCCAGGGACAGTGACAGGTTTTTTTGACTGGTGCAGTACACCTGTCAAACGGTAACAGAAGTGACCTTAGGTGAGCTTGGAGCACCAGTGTCACAAAGGTCAGAGCAAGGGTCTGTTTGTGTAGTCAGGGGGAGGAGCTTAAGTGTGCATCGGCAGGTTCAGCTGATTAGCTTGGTTCTGGAGGAATTCTGTGTGGAAGTGTTTTGAGCCACACTATGATATTCCCCTCTGGGGAAGAAGATGAGAAAAAAATGATGCAAAACTATGATGGGAAAGGAGGCACTGGAGAGAAAGGTAAAAAAGTTTGCCAAAATAAGCCTGAACTTGTTTAAAGTCTGCCTGAAAAATGCGGGGAGGGGGACTTGTTATTTGGTGATGGGGGGAAGAGAAACCATGAAAATGTATGAAAAACAGCTTAAAGCATCAGCGTCAATAGGATCAGAGTCACATTAACAATTAGCAGAAGAAGAGTCAGGAGAGGTTCTGTGAGAGCCTAAGCATACTCTTTGCTGGTCAATCTCAGAGTTTTTGGAAAGTCTAAAAATCAGCACTTAATATAGTCAGTAACATCAGGGTTGTATCCATCAGAAGGAGTGATGCAGTAGTATCGCAAGACCTGAAGAGATTTTGGCAGCATCTAAGTAGTTGAACAAATATTTCTGTCCTTGTTCATTTTATTGCCAGATCAAAGAAAATCCATCAAATTAACAACATTTGGAAAAGAGCACTAACTAGTGTCGGGAATTGAAAAAAAAAATTAACTTATTAATCGCAGATCTGGTAAAAATTGATAGCAATTCGTTGTGATTCTTTCTTTTTTAGATGCAATATTTGTAGACCACTTAATATCTGTGACAATGAAATCACACACGAAACTGTATATTTATAACACTTTTTTTTTTTTAATTCAGACTGTCAATCAATTACAAACATATGTTAGACTGACTACTAGTTTTTTTTATCTACTTGTTTTTTTTAAATAAACAAAGTTAATTGTTGGTGTTTGTATTATTCAAAATTTTTACTACAAATGAATATCGGCTCCAAATATCGATTATCAGCCTTCTTAACTGCTAATTGATATTTTTATCAGCCTTGAAAAAAAAAATTCTATATTTGTCCATCTCTAATATAAGTAGTTACTGCACACACTCCTATCCCCACTACTCTATGCAATACACACACATGTGCACATTTACATATCACAAAGAAGGTGGTGGCCATTGATCTTCAGTCTTGTACTAAATCCCTTGTGGGGGTACTATCTGTTTTGTGATCCTTGGGTATTGGCTTTCTAGGTCTGGTAGTTCTCTCTCCACCCAAGGAGGGGGATCCCTGAGACCTTTGGGCCATGAACTGGGGATCACATCATATGTGAGCCTGGAAATGTCTGTTTCCCTCCTTCATGTGTTGGGCCTCTTTCGATTTTCTAACATTAGAGAAACCAGAGTTGACAGGTTATGCTTACTCAAGTAGCTTTAAATAAATGATGTTTTTCTGCAACATACTTTTGCAAACTTTTTTCATTTTTACATTTTACAACAATCTTTCTCAGTGACACTGGGTTGTAAATGTCTTTGTCACTTTTTTGTTTGAACCTTGTACAATTTGGGTTACCAATAAAATATATAAACTTATAAAGTAATTCAGCTTTGACTGTATGATTACATCAAACACATTAGAGCAACAAACTTTGACCGTTTTAGTATGTGGAGAATGTTCAAATCTCAGAGATGATAATCTTGTTTGTAATTTTTGAAAAGCAAATCTTCCTCCAGAGAAGCAGAAGGCAGATTTTTCCAAGCATTTCCTGAAATCCTGGTGGATATTTACTGGATATGTCATCAACAAAAAAGCTTTAGCCATACCGCATGGCTGCATGACAGTACTGCCAGCAAAACCATCAGAACTCTGCAGTCTGGTTGTTATCAGATACATTCCTAAAAAGATGCTGAGATACACCTTGAACACCTGAACACACTTGGTCTACGTCACACCTCTTACGCACACTTTATCTGTTTTCAGGCTGTGGAACTGCGGGTTGTCAGAGATCAGCTGTGAAGTTCTGGGCACCGCTCTGAAATTCAACCCATCTAATCTGACAGAACTGGACCTGAGTTGGAATACTGACCTTCTGGACTCAGGATTTCTTCATCTGCAAGGTTTTCTGAAGAGTCCAGACTGCAGACTACAGATTCTGAGGTCAGTAACTAAGAACATTGTTTGAATCGCCCTCCTTCCTCACATGACAAACCATTAGGCCGGAGGGAGGGATTGACCCCTTTCATCGCTCTCTGTTGGACTTTGCACATGGTGGGTGGGTGGTTGCCTGAAGTCCGAGGAGGAGGTCATGGCGGTCCCTGGTTTGCGCTCGAGGTTGGGGTGATTCTGCAAACTTAGTACTGGTCCGAGGGCCACTTGGTACCAGGGTTAGACAGGAAATAAATACATACACTAATCTGGGGTCCCCAACCCTCTGGACGCAAACAGGTACCCTAACCCTAACATGAAACCAGTTCTGGGTCCATTACTGTGTCCCGTACCGTGTACCAGAGGTTGGAGACCCATGATTTAATGGGAACAGCCATCACATAAAAAAAAAAATGACAAGTTGTAGACACCCAAAATGTCAACAATTAACACGGAGGGGAGCTGAACCATACGTCCATATGAGATGATCCATATTTGTATTATATACACGTCATATGTGTTAAGATTTTGTGGTTGAAGGTCATTTGAGGCTATATATATGCTTTTAATAGGATAAGATAAAAAATACTTTATTGATCCCATCAGTGAACAGACAAAACAAACAGTGGGAACAAAAAAAAGGAAAATTTAGAAAAGCAATTATCAGTCAAATCAAATGCAGTTTTTTTTGCAGCTCAAAGATGAGTTATGTAGTCCAATGAAGTGAGGCAGGAATGACCTCCTGAAGTGGTTGGTGTGGCTGCCTTAGCCTCTTGTAAAAGACCCTCCGCTGTCCGTCAAGTACATGATAGAGAGGATGCCCAGGATTTTCCGTGGGCGGATAAGATTTTGGTCTAGTCCTCTTCTCCAATACTGCTTCAAAGATGTCCAGTTTGCTGCCGCTTGGAGCCAGCCTTCTTGATCAGCTCACATACAGCAGATTGAGGATTTTGTTTTCTCCACTGGGGCAGTCCACATACTGTGTAAATTCAGTTTACATAGTTGAAGTCCCCAGTAGTAGCAGTTGCTGATTCTATAGCCGGGAGATAGTGTTGCTGATGATGTCAGCAGTGGCATCTGATGGGAAATGTGAACAGTGACCAGATTTGCAGATATAAGCTCCCAGGGAAGATAATAAGGCCATAGTCTGACTTCCAGGAGTTCAACATTTGGGTTAAATAGAAGTGTTTTTACACATTCATGCATAGGGTTGCACCAAAAGTTGTTCACATACACTACTATCTATTCTCCTTTCTTCTTACCAGTGGCAGTTGAGTTTCTGTCTGCCCTCAAAGTAAAACCTGTTATCAGACGCATTCATACATAAAGATACTGAGCTACATTTTGAACACTTGATCCACTTCACACCGTTCACAAACACTTTCTTGTTTGTTTTCAGGTTGAACAACTGCAGTTTGTCCGAGATCAGTTTGGAAGCTTTGGTCTCAGCTCTAAAGAACAACCCGTCCAATCTTACAGAACTGCACTTTAGCCACAATAAGGTCCACGGTTCAGGATTTCTCCATCTGTGGGGTTTTCTGGAGAGTCCAGAGTGCAGACTGCAGATTTTAAGGTCAGATTCTCTAGCTTTCATTATCTAAATCTTCTTCCTTGATGTGATCCTGACGAACACCTACTTTGCTTTTCCAGCAGCAGCTTCTTGTGCAGAAAAGTTCAGTGAAATCATGGAACAGTCCACAACTGGAAACCCAGCTGTTTTCAGAGAAGCAAAAAACTACAAGAAAGAAGTCCATAACCTTTAGAGAGTTTAGAAGCACAGCCCAGTTCAGACTCCATCCAGACAACAGACTGGTGGACTATGCTCTCCTTAACCAGCCAAATGCAGCAGAATGTGGAGCAGCGGTGTTCTTGCTGCATGAGGCAGACCCAAGATGAAGCTGCTGCAGCTTTAGTTCTGCTTAAAGTTCATGCCAGTCACGTGATTGAGTTCAGAGAGTAGAACAGAATAGCTGCTCTTTATAGCAGAAAACCATCCAGAATCTTTCTCTCTTCTTCCTGTCATTTGCTCTGCTGGTTCTGTTCACTAACAGGAGACTCTCTTTCAAAAATGATTTTTTCTGTGGAACATCTTTAGAATTCTGACACATTCTGTCCTGCTCTTAATCCCACAGTGAACTCCTGAACAGAATCTGCAGCAGGTTTACTGACTCTTTGATGGTTTTGTTTGGTTCTGTTCAAAAGAACTGATGGGTAAAAAACATCAACTTTGTCTAAAAAGGAAATCTTTGTTCTTGATTTAGGCTGGAGTTCAGCAGCTTGTCTAACATCAACTGTGAAGCTCTGGTCTCAGCTCTGAAGTCCAACCCGTCCCACCTGATAGAACTGAACCTGAGCTTCAACAACCTTCAGATATCAGATGGTCAGCAGCTCCAGGATCTGGTGGAAAATCCAAACTTCAAACTGCAAGATCTTAGGTCAGTAGAGGGTTGGAGTCACTCAAGCTTCTTCCAGATGTTTTTTTTATAAAGTCAATCTGAGAGTAGAGATGCAAAGTTTCCTTTGAATCTTTGGATCGGAACCTCCAACGGGTGAAGAAGACAGGAAGCTGCTGCTCTTTTTGCTGCTATGCTGCATCACTGACTCACAAGTGAGGATGAGGAGACACCCTTTTATCTCTATTTGTCTTTATTCTGTTTACAGTTGGAAGGGAACCGGCTGGTGGACTTGATCTTCCTCCTGATGGAACAGAAAGGAGCATGAGTAGCAGGATTGTTCTGACTGGACGTGAAAGCAGAGTGATGGAGGAATCAGAGGAAGTGGAGATGAGTGTCAGAGCTGAAGCATGAACTGATTTGAGATCTGCTCCACTCTCTCTCTCAGCAACTAGTGTAGCTATTGTGCTGCAGCTTCCCCGATGGACTAATGGAGAACTGCACTTCATCTTCTCATTCTGAGAGTGTTGGATAGTCTTCTGCTTATTCTTTCTAAAGTAGATTATGTCATCCCTCCTGTCAGCTGACATCTGTGTTTCTCTGTATATTTTCATGAGAGAACAGCTGTGGGAGTCAGCTATGAGCATTTCAGTTCATCAAACAAACCAACAAATTATGATGAATCATTGATCAGCTTTCTTTGTTGCAGAATATCTCATTTTTCTTTATTTGAGTTTTTGAGTTTTTTATATTTATTATTTAGGAGTCTTTAATCTTCCATGAGAATCAGAATGTTTTAAATTATGTTTTTCATAAAGTTGTTCACTTCTGAACTTTCAATCAATTAGATAAAACGCACTTTAATTTCCAGTAGGAACTGCCTTGCTGGTGGAACTCAGAGCAGAAACAAACAAACGTCTGAGAAATCAATACAAGTTGAAGGATACAAGTCAAACGTACTCCAGCCTGCTGAAACAAATAATAAAAGTATAAAATAATTGCTGTGGACTTAGCTTAGCTGTAGAACAATCAGTTGAGCCTGATCTAAAGCTTGATGAAGCTCTTTGTCCTGAATAGTAAAGATCTGAATCTTCGTCCTCGGGGAAGCCAACTGTGATGACTGTACACAGTATGTCTGGTGTCTGTGGCGATAGGTGAACCTTTTCTTCTTTACTCTTTTATTGTAAATTGTCATGAATTACTCCTTGTGGAATTGTGTTCAGTGTCTGTAAGTTTGTTCACATACAGACAGGAAAAAACCCTGAAGGTGTTGATGTTTTCTGAAGTTTCTTTAATGCTGTCTGTGTTAAATCCTGCAGATTTGTCTTCTCTATTTACAGCACCTTGAGCTGATTTTTTTTTTTTTTTTTTTTTTTTTTTTTTTTTTTTTACATGAAAGGTGCTATATGAATAAATTTAATTTGAATTTTAACGCTGCTATAAAGCTGAACTCCCTTCATCTGTCATCCGGGACACTGAAGCAGAAACTCTTGATAGTGTAAGAGAAGGGCCTGACTACTTCTTGGAAACACTTCAGTTGGAATATCGAATGAAGATTCCTGTATCCATTAAAGAACAAAAAGTTTGTTCACATGCACCTCAGAAAGATGTCTGATAGTGAAGCAGAAAAACTTTTTCTAAATACTGGATCTTTATTGGTTAAGATTTTCCTTCTGGTTTTTAAATGAACTGGGAGCTTCCTATTTGCCAGAAGTCCTCAGGGCTAACAAACCCCCGAGAACTCTAAGATCATCAGCTTCTTCCTCTTATCTATACCCACTATGGGAACCAGGACTTTCGGTGAGGCCTGTTTTTAGTATCGCGGTGCTCATCTTTAGAATAACTTGAAGTATTTAATACTTTGTGCATCTGTGGAGACTTTTAAATATTTAAAAAAATGAATGGATGCTTAGATTTTAAATAACTAACTTTTAAATAACCAATTTGTTTATTTATTGGGCTTTTAAGGACTTTATTGGCTTGTATAATTTATTATTTGTTTTGTCTCTTTTAATCTATGCAGTTCCTCCTCAAAATTGTCACCACTGCGTTTCCTTCCTTTTTATGGTTGTCTTTTATTATGGTTGTCTTATGACTTTTTGTTTTAAGTGTGAATATACATCCTTTATCTAAAGCACTTTGTGTTCAACAGCAGTTTGATTAAAGTACTATATAAATAAATTAACTTATTGATTGGTTGATGACTGGCCATTAGGGTTAAGTGCACTCGTTGTCATTTTCAAGACCGGTCTTATGAGGTTTGAGCTAAATGTCGTGGCGCCTTATCCTGCTGGAAGTAGTCATCAGAAGAGCTGTAGACTGTGGTCAAAATGCAGGAGCCTCAAAAGTACCTGGAATCAGGCAAAAATTAACCACATGTGAGTGAAATAGTCGCCGGCTACTTTAATATGACGAACAAAGGTTTCATTTAGTACCTTGCTGCAAATTATTTGTGTATCGTGTACACAACGGGTATGTGGTGCTCCTTCCAAATATGAACGTGCTTCTAACATACAGTGCTCTGTCTCTACTGTTGAGGTAGCTCTCTGATGGCCTCCCCAAGTTATTTAATGAGCAAGTGAGGGACAAAAACTGAGTTAGAAAAATTAATTGGTTTATTAAAAGCTTCATATAGTCATGGAGGTATGACCATATGTGGTTCGTGCTCTAATAGGTTGTGTTATGTGTGTCCATCTGGATGCTGTGTTCAATCAATGCCGTCTTCTGTTGCACAGGGGAAACATACATAGACTAAATATATCTTTCAACAATAATAAGCCACTTTTTTTTCATCAAAATGTAATCATGTGAATGCAATACATTAATGTTAAAGGTACTAAAAATATGTAGCATGAACAACATTTATAAAGATAAGAAATAGGGGGTAAAACAAACTAATGGGACCAAACTAAAGAGTACATGCAGGGGAGTGTCTGAGAAGCCTGATGGCTCAACATAGAGCTGCAGCAACGATCTGAACACGACAAGTAGAGCAAACGGAGATCTCAGATGAAGAGCTCAAAAGGTGGATCTATGTCTCTCTACTGACCTGCATTTGCCCAGATCATTTTATGTTATTATTATTAATGATCAAATGTTATCTTTCACTTATTTCTAACTTCTATAATTTGACACAATATATTTTTTATAGAGAGTAAATTAATGAAAGTTATTTAAGATTTAAGTTGATTTTTTTTTTCTGGAATCATTTCCTGCATTTTTATTATTCACAGTTATTCTAAACATGTGCAGTTTTTAAAATTGGCATTATACTAGCTTTTTGGATTATTTTGGCATTTACTAAAACATTTTGTAATTTAGCTAATATTTCAGCAACATGCTTGTTCTTTTGGCTAATTTATGCTTTTGTTTTTACATTAAAAATACCTTTTATCTTCCAATTATGTCTTGTCTTCAATAAATTCTTGCTCAAACAGCCCTCAAGAATCGAGTTGTTTTACTTCTGGGTAGGAAAAAACTCACAAAAATTAGCTAATATTTCATTTAAAAAAATGTTTGTATTCCAAAGGTAATATATGATCATATATATGGATATAGTTTACTCTGAAAGGCTTAAGAAAATCATCCCTTCAACATGATGTAGTGAAAACACATTCTGTATTGAGTAGGAAAGTGTGAAGCATAAGGAACTGCACTCCAGACCAGGTGGTGGCGCTAAAGCAGTATGACGTTGTTTTTCAGCCGCCACAATAAAGAGTTGACAAGGTGAAGAAGAACGGCACGAGGCGCTAGCTTGTGTTCAGAGGACGGTGTTGTTTTGTTCCGACGTTTGTGAGGTTTTTGGACAGAAATTGCGATACGTGGTTCGTGTCGGAACTCTCAGCATTTTCCGAAGTGTCGTAAATGAGTGAATAAGTGTTGAACGTAAAGACAAACGTGGCTGTGATTGAGAGACTAGCAGATGATCGGAGCTGCTGGTGTTCAGAGGACGGCGGTGTTTGTGTGAGTTTGAGCTGAAGATCTTTTCCAGCTGCAGGAACCATGTCTTCACTTCAGTCTCTGAGAGAGTTTATCAGCGAGCGACTAGCTGCTGCTGCTGAAGAAATCTTCAGACACTGTGAAGGAACCATCGTCCAGTACGAGCAGGAGCTCTGTCGTCAGCGCAGACTGCTGGAAGTTAGGAAACCACAACTTCAGCCGAACGCTACAGGTATGTTCACTTCATCAAAGGAGAGAAGGCTTCATCTTTCGGAACATTCTGATCTACGTTCTCGTGGACCGATGACTGCTTTGTTAGATGATTCCGGTCCGCCATTTTGAAGCGGTAAACAGGCGCTTAGCAGTCGTTAGCTTCTTTCAGGCTTCGGTTCTTCTCCGCCTCCTCGTTGCTTCTATATACAAACCAAGAGTGAAGTTATTCAGGGAGAGACGAACGCAATTTGCGCTGCAAACTCGCTTCCGGGTGGCTGTCCAAAAAGTATGGCAAGCAAGAGATATCATATTAAAAAAAAAAAACGCATTTTGATGACAAAGTTTTTTGCATTTGTTTCCCTTAAAACCCTCCACCCTGTACATTTTAAAAGTAGTACGGCTTGTGTTGTTACAAGGCAGCCATAAATTGTCATATATAAAACCAAAACGCCAAAAGACATAAGAGCATTTTTCCTGACCATTTATGATGATGGCTTCCATTTGCCATTAAAAAATGTGTTTTTAAACTCGATGGCCCAGATGCGTGAGGTAAGAACTACTGTGTAACATTTTTAGCCTCGTTGCTACATAACCATTGACCGTATTTAAAAGTTTAGACCCGTGCAATATTAACATCAACAGATGACAGATGTGCATTTATTTTCTGCTAGCTGCTGCTTTCATGTCTGCATTTTCAGAGACGGACGGGCTGACTTTATGTTTTTTTTTTTTTTTTTTTTTTTTTTTTTTCCCACAAATAAATCGCCAGAAAACAACAAATTTTAACAAATCAATGTATTGCCCAGCCTTAGTGTTTTGATTAAAGGACTGCGTTTTCAAGTTGCTACTGTGAGACTTTTTTTCTATCAGCCCCATGACCCTAAAAGGGATTGAGCACATTTTGAAAATGAATGGACGTTGTTTTGACGTATGATCACTGAATAACAGCATTCGTCTTGGTATCTTCTGTTTGGATGAGGAAAGCAAAGTTTCTTTTTTTTAATTAACATTGCTAATTTGTAGAGCCTCTTACTGAGGGGATTTAAATTTTTATAGGCTAAATAAAAACATAAAAGTGCTCTTTTTGTTTGTGTCCCTGCAGTCCAACCCCAGCATTATGCAAGCGAAAAGGAGGATTTCTGTAACGAGCCGAGGAACTCCGAGTGGAACACAAAGAACCAGAACCTGCACAGATTAAAGAGGAACCGGAGGAACCAGAGCTTCTACAAATGAAAGAAGAGGAAGAAAGCCTTTGTATCTGTCAGGTTGAAGAGCAGCTTGATCTGAAGCAAGAGACTGATACTGTGACGAAGAGTCCTGTTTTTAGGGAAAATGAACACAATGAAGCAAATCTAAACAATCAGCAGAGCTTTGATATAACTGATAGTCAAAGTGAAGAAGGAAACCAACATGAAGATTCAACATCAACTACAGATGAAGAGACGGACCCGGAGAACAGAGATCAGAGGAAGATGAGGGACAGAAGTCATGACCAAAATGTGGACATACAGTCTTGCATAATATCTGGTGAACAAACAAGAGTTTCACATAATGCAACTGTCCACATAAGAACTGAGTCTGATGACAGATCCTACGTCTGTGAAGAATGTGGTAAAGGGTTTGGTTACTGGTTTACGTTCAAAAATCACATGAGATCTCACACAGGAGAAAAGCCTTATGCTTGTAAAAGATGTGAAACGAGTTTTAGTCAAATATCTCATCTTAAAATGCACATGAGAACTCATACAGGAGAAAAGCCTTTCTCTTGTGGAGAATGTGACAAATTGTTTAGGAGTAAGTCTTGTCTAAAAAGGCACATGAGAATTCATACAGGGGAAAAGCCTTTTTCTTGTAAAGTTTGCGCTAAAAGTTTTAGTTGTAAATCTAATCTCAAAACACACATGAGAACTCACACAGGTGAGAAGCCTTTTTTGTGTCAGGAATGTGATGCAAGTTTTAGTTATCTAACTAGTCTCAGAAGACACCAAAACTCACACAAATGAGAAGTTTTTTTTTCCTGTAAAAAAATAGGAGACCTTGAGGCAGAAGACTTGTGCAGTAAAAGCAGGTAAACAAGTTTCATCATGTTAAAGCTACGATTGCCAAATTAAAAAAAAATTAAAATCTTTACCTTTCAATCTATATGTAATGATGTTATAAAATACGTTTCACTAGTTGAAAAATTGTTACATTTTTTTTCATAAAATTAAATGTTTTAAATATACTTCTGAATGTAAATGTATTGTTTTGAATTATAAATGTTTAATGTAAGAGGAAAATCTAAAATACTTGGAGCTTGGTAAACTGTACCAGTTAATCACTAGTTGGTTTGTTACAAATTTCAATCGGTCTCAATTTGAAAACTTCAAAACAGAAACAAACACTGGAAACGAAATTATAGTATTTAACATTTGAGACTGAAAAGGTTGTTTTTTTTTATTCTTGTTCTAACAATTGAATGTTGTGTTTGTCCCCTCCCCTTTTTTTGAAAAAGTGAATTTTGAAGTCACATTCATACATCCTGTCAACGTGCACAGAGCGTAAAAATTGACTTAAAATGACCAATAAAAATCCCTCTGACCACAGCATTTGTCTAATGGCCATGTATCACGACCCCTGGTCTTTTCTTTTTTTGTGTTTGTGCGTGTGGATGGATTGAAAGGATCAGAAACCCAGAGGGTTGTTGAACTGCCAGAAAAAAATCTCTAGTGGCATGAAAGAATCACCAGGAGTCTGCAATCTTCAGAGCTCTCAGTTTGTCTCACATTTAGTGGAACTCATGCAGGTCTGTAGACACCATGGAGTTACTGTATCTCTTCTCCCTCAATATACAATCCCCTACCCTATTACATGTCCTGGGATTTACTAACTCCCTATATTGGGAAGGAATTCCGCATTATTCCCTGGTTACTAATGGGTTAAACAGATGTAACTAAACATCCATCCCAACATAAGCATAAAATAATGGTCTTGACAGGAAGAAATCAAGTCTGAAAAAAGATAATACGCAGAATATTGTGATCACTTGAGTTCCGGTTCAAATGCATTTCCCTGATCCAATGCCTGACTGTTCTTTCCTCACCTACATGGATCAAGTACAGCAATGTTTCGCTTAAATAAAGCGAACAGAAAAATAATACATTTGTAGTCCACTTGTAGTCATTTGCAGGAATTTGTATTCCTGAACCTTAAGATTTATTTTGTCTTTTTTTCCCCAAAAAATAAAGTAAACGTCTTCATTTTTTAACATTTCCATTAATATGAACATTTAAAGAGATTATTATTATTGTTGGCATTGTTTCGGATATCATTAACACCCCCACCCCTCCCCAATAAATAAATAAATAACACTGGCCGTAAAACTATTCAGCTAAAGTGACGTCACATTCGAGCATGCGCAAATATATCCGTTGGGCTTTACAGATCGGGGAGCGATAGGCGCTAGCATGCTAGCAGCGTTAGCTTGTGTTTAGAGGACGGTGGTGTTGTGTTGGGACGTTTGTGAGGTTTTTGGACAGAAAGGACCATACTTGGTTCGTGTCGGAACTCTGAGCATTTTCCAAAGTGTCGTAAATGAGTGAATAAGTGTTGAACGTAAAGACACCGTGGCTGTGATTGAGAGACTAGCAGATGTTCTGAGCTTCAGGAACCATGTCTTCACTTCAGTCTCTGAGAGAGTTTATCAGCGAGCGACTAGCTGCTGCTGCTGAAGAAATCTTCAGACACTGTGAAGGAACCATCGTCCAGTACGAGCAGGAGCTCTGTCGTCAGCGCAGACTGCTGGATATCTGCTGGAAACCACAGCTACAGCTCAAAGATATAGGTAAGTTCACTTCATTATGGGTCAAATGAGGAATAGTAATGACTCGCTGTAAATAGAGAAAAATAGTAATAGCAATAAAAATGTTTCTTGTCATACTTTCACAAATGCGTGAAGACAGTTAAAACAGGAATTGCAAGAATGGAATAAAAATAAACTTTAAAAGAAGATTAAATGTCAACAATGAAGAAAGTGGAAGAAAAGGAGAGAAAAAGAAAAGGTTTGGGAAGAAAAGTTGTAACATTGAAAATGACTTTATTTTTCGGATGGTGTCATTTGCATGTATTTACATGCAACCAGCACAAAAAGTGATGGAGAAGATTCATATTGGCCACACATAATACGCAGAGCTAAGATGGATATATTGCTGCATTTGACGCATGTATTTTAAGTGCATCCAAGACTGGATTTTGTTTTTGGACGCACGTCTTTAAGTTAAAGTGTCATTAATTGTCAGGCTGCAGAAACAGCAATTAGGAACCATTTGGTGGTATAACCGTAACCATAATCCTAACCATAGTCCCCTCTGGTTCCATGTGGCCAAGAAACAAGTTCAGCACTGGCTGTACATATTTAGATAACTTTGTAGTTGATAGATTTTATAGTGATGCCACTCGATACTGTTTTGTACCTTTATTCAAGTTTTTTGGTTTATTTTGCTTTAGTAAAATTAGACAAATTAATGATTAATTTTTTTCTATTAGGAAATGATAGATTAATAAATTACTGAATTTCATGCATTTAATGTTTTCCCAATTAAAACTAATGTATAAAATATTAAATACAAATTCTTATCAAAACATTTGGATTATTGATATTGTCCAATAGTAGACTAATGAAGAAGTTCAAGGTAAAGATTAAAGTTAATAATAATGATACAGCCGCTCCAGAGAACCCCATGTTAGTTTTCGCCTAGGTACTCCAAAGTGTTATGTCCGCCACTTTCCAAAACATTGTGATCCAAGTGAAAATGGACCAATAACTGCTTATGTTGGAGTAGACCCTGTCTATGGGATAAGGTAACTGTCAATAAGAAACATATTTATGGAGACAAAGTTGTGCACAAATTAAGACTTTGCTCAACCTTGCAAAAAAAAAAAAAAAAAAAAAAAAAATATATATATATATATATATATATATATATATATATATATATATATATATATATTATAATGAATTACAGCTTTCAGTTTTATGCTAGCCAGAATACCCCTTGGTGCCTGGAATTATCTACCCCTAGTCTAGCTTCTACTTCTCTCTCCAGTGAGATCATTGAGTGATGGATGAAGGACTTTGGAAACAGACTGAATCAAAACAATCTTATACAGACCACTCATCTGCACACTTCAGAGAGAGGACCAGGTGCTGCTAATAAGAGTTTGTTAATGGCATGCAACAAGGAGCCAGGCAGACACATGACAGTTGGAGAATGACAGAGGCTAACCTCCCTATTTCTCCTAAAGGTCTGCAAGCCATTCATGGCCTTAATCTGTTTTTCTTTATTTTGTCCTGTCCAGCAGCTTTTCAAACAGATAAGAACTGAGGTTCTCCTTTTTTTGGAGAAATGTTACTCTTTCATTAGGGATTCATGTAGCTGCAAATACACAAGGTTTATATTTGAATAAACCCCATTTATGTTTAAGGTTAAGCTTGATTTAAAAATATGTATTTTTTTAACTGAACAGAAAACAAAAAAGAGAGATGAAGAACATGGATTCAAGAAAGAAAAAGAGGTCAGAGAAATCGGAGGATGATCTGTCAGGTTGACAGTCTCTACTTATGTCGATGAGGCGCATGTGAGAAACCTGTTCAGCAGTATTACAAGGTTTATTTTTTAACAAGTAAGCACTTGGACTCTTTTTTTCTGCTTTATAACACAACAAGATACATTCAGTTGTCTGCCATGGCACTATAGCACTTATCATCATCTATAAGAGGAGACATGTACGTCTTATTTATGGAGCGGCAAGCTTCGTTGTAGCAGCTACGGATGAAGGGATTGTGGGAAATCGTGGTTGAGGATTTTACAGAGAAGCAACAATTCCACATGACATGCAGTTATTAATGAACTGTGACGCCATGGGACCAATTGTTGCGCCCACTGTGCAGCATTCGGGGCAGCCATTTCCTACCAAGAAGTGCAATTAATTTGAGCTAAAAAAGATGTCCATCAATTTTTGAGAAAATGAAGCAGGATAATTCTTCTCTTGTCGTGGCTGCAGCTGATGGTAAGACTTTTTACATTCACATAAAAGATGTAAGCACTCTACAATTTTAAGAGTGGCCGATCTGATGACAGTACTGTTGGTTAAAGGGGCCCGACCATTATTTTCTTAAGCCTTTCAGATTGAACTATATCAATATATATGATCGTATATTACCTTTGGAACACTAAAAACCAAATTATTTATGAAATACTAATTATATTTCATGAGTGTTTTTATACCCGGAAGTAAAACGTCTTGATTCCTGAAGCTCCGCCTGCCGCTGCGTGTTGGTGCTGTCCGCTTCATGGCGTCATCCTCAAGTTGTGGCACCGTGTCTATATTTCTCCCACGGAAATAATCCAAACTTCTTCAAAGATGAACGCATATATCATATATCTTCCTTTTAGTAGGCCTGGACATCGCTAGACTGCTCCACAACACACACGCAGCTCCTTCACGGCACGGTTGGGGAGTGTCTTAAAGGAGCAACGCGAATAAAATAACAAACACCTGTTTAAGATGGAATTTATTGAAGACAGGACACAACTGGAAGATATACACTATTCTGCATCTAAAATTAATTTTTTTTGCTGATCATAATTGGGTAAGGGGATAAATTACATTCTTAATAAAAAAATCTAACAGTTTCTGACTGAGGTTATTTAGATTTCTATTGGTGCTCTACAATGCACAAGTCCTTTGAAAGTACAAAAGGGGTTTCTTCTTTTGTCCTTGTCTCTGCAGTCCTTCCCCAGTATTATACAAGTGAAAAGGAGGACCTCTGCAACCACCAGAAGAACTCCAATATGGATCAAGATGAGCCAAAACCTCCACAGATGGAAGAGGACCTAAAGGAACCAAAATCTCCAAAGGGGGAAGATGGGCAAAATGAACCAGAATCTCCACAGATGGAAGAGGACCTAATTGAACCAATACCTCAGCAGATTAAGGAGGAACATGAGGAACCAGAACCTCAGCAGATTAAAGAGGAGCAGGAGGAATTTGCACAGATTGAAGAGAAGAAAGAGGAAAGAGAACTTAAACATATAGAAGAAGAGCAAGAAGGGCTCTGTGTCAGTCAGGATGAAGAGCAGCTTGATCTGAAACAGGAGACGTATACCTTGATGGAGATTCCTACTTATGAGGAAAATGAGTACAGTGAATCAGATGTTATTAGTCAGCAGAGCTTTATTGTAACAGATAGTCAGGTTGAAGAAGGAAACCAGCTTGAACAATCATCAATTACAGATGGAAAGACAGACCAACTGAACGGAGATCAGAGTAAGAGAAGAGATATAAGTTATGTCAATAATGTGCCAATCAACATAAGAACTGAGTCTGACGACAGACCCTATGTCTGTGAAGAATGTGGTAGAGGTTTTGGTTTCTGGTCTCAGCTCAGAATTCATATGAGAACTCACACAGGAGAAAAGCCTTTTTCATGTAAAGAATGTAATAAAAGTTTTTGTGAAAAATTTAATCTAAGAAGACACATGAGAACTCATACAGGCGAGAAGCCTTTTTCTTGTATAGAATGTAATGCAAGTTTTAGTCAAATCTGTAGTCTCAAAAGACACATGAGAATTCACACAGGAGAAAAGCCTTTTCCTTGTAAAGTATGTGATACAAGTTTTAGTGATGCATCTACTGTCAAAAGACACATGAGAACCCATACAGGTGAGAAGCCGTTTTCTTGTAAAGAATGTGATAAAAGTTTTACTCATATATCTAACCTGAAGTTACACATAAGAACTCACACAGGAGAGAAGCCTTTTTTTTGTAACGTATGTAATAAAAGATTTACTGAAAATTCTAAACTTAGGAGACACAGGGAAATTCATAGCAGAGAACTTGCGCAGTAAAATACATTCAGGGTTTATGCGAGTGGGGCAAATATTGGGAAATGTTTTAATTTTTTGAGAAAGTAAGTAGGATTCTATACAGACCCCTTTCATAAAGATGGAAGTGTGCTGAAAACATGGTTTACTGATTGTCAAGATGTGAAAATCTAAAATTTTATTAAACAAATTTTAGAGTTTTCATCATCAATAGGTCACAGTTACCAACACAAAAAATATCACTTGTTTACTGAGGGAGTCACTTTCTAAAATAACCTGGGATGAGTGAAATCCAAAATGTAAGACTATAGATGTTTTAAGGCTGTAAAACTCCCCACTACGCACTTTATATACTTGTCTCAGTTAGACATGAATATTTTCAAACTTTTCCCTCTTGTTAAAGTCTCACATTTAAATCAGGAAACACTGCAGAGGAGGTAGACGAGATCAACAGCCAATCAAGATACAGAACAGAGAGCACTATTAATAAAAAAAAAAAAAAAAAACACTTCCAAAATTGCACTTTAAAAAAATCAGAAAAACATGCAAGACCACAAAAAATATATATATAGTGAAGGACCACCGTAGATTTCAATCTATATGTAATGATACTGTACAATATGAGTTAACCCAAGTGCAACAAATTGTAAAGGTGCTCTTTGGTTGATGTGTCTTTCATACAATAAAACCATAATCTAGTTGTGATCAAATTTATGACTAAATAAGTAAAAAGTACATCACATATTCATTGAAAGCAAGAAATTAATTTACAATTTTTTAGCCACGTTTAAAATATCTATTTCAGTTGGAATAAAAACTGGTCTGGAGTCTTTTTTTTGCCCCTTACTTTGCTTGATTTGTTACGTCTGCCTGAAGGTGAAAGGTCCAATTTGGGGTGACTGGGATGTGAAGTGTCTTTGATGATGTACTTTGTCCTGTTGAGGTAGTGGGAGCTGTGCAGGTTTTCCTTAGATTTTTCTCTCCGCCATTTTATAGCTTCTTACCAAACCTTAGATTTTCTGATGCCTCTCTTCATGTTGTTTCTGGTTACACAAGTAATTTGCAGTATTTCTTTTCAGAAGTCCTTTAGTCATCCAGGGCTTCTGGTTGGAGCAGACCCAGATGCGTTTGTCCACTGTGACCTTGTATGTGCAGTTCTTCGTGCAGCACAGGACGCAGTCTGAGAACAACTCCAGGTCTTGGTGTTCTAACACTTCCCTACCAATTCTCTCAAAGTAGTCCTGTAGGAGTTGCGATAGAGCTTGGGTTTGAGTGGCTGCAACTTGTTTTTGTTCTCATACATCAGCTATCTCTGACAAAATAATAAAGTCTTCATGCAGTGGAGCAACTGTTTCCATTCACGTGAGGATCTTATGAAAATCAGCTCATTTATATATCCCATCATGACATTATTTTTCATGAACAATTTTCATTCCATGAAACGATCTGCCTTCCCCTGCAATCTTTGCTGAATCTGCATTTTATTTTTTTCTACTCTTTAGACATATTTCTAATAATCATTTATTTATTAATATTTATTTTATGAAAATAATCTTTTCACAGCAATTGCGATGTGTACATATATTTATAATTTAACAGTGATTATGTTGTTTGTGAGTCTTAAAATCTGTTGAATAAATGCTCCTCTAAGAACTTTCCTTCTTTACCCTGCAATCTGTTCCATGCTTGAATGTACAGAAAATCAAAGCAGATACGATCTGAGCTTCAGCGTCCCAGTCAGCATGTGCTGAACAAAACACAGCTGCAGATGACAATCTGGGACTCAAAGCCAATAAATAGAAAGAAGAAAAAAAAATGATGCTTTACTGTGGGATCTATGTGTTTGGATTCAGAAGATCGGCTTCATGATTTGGAAAAAAACTCTCAGTTCAAGAAGATCACAAACATGATTTGATTCTCACAAAAATGGAAGAATTTTGAATACAGATTTATTCCTGAACATTGTTGATCAAAATGCTGCAGTAGCTGAAGATGGAACACTGACAGATAATGCAATACACTTTAACAATGAAGTCTAAACACTAGAACACTCAAAGAATAATAGTAAACAAAATGTTTAAGTAGAATATCTAGATTTTTATTTGGAATTTCTTTCCATGAACTTTATGAAGTTGACTCTGCCCACTTTTGTTTTTGTCAAACGTATAAAGATTATACCACCAATATGAGTACAATTTTGATCAGTTGTCTCTAATTTTTCTGATCAGATTTCAGATTTCTGAAAAAAGTCTGTGAGCTTTAGCGGATTTCTGCTGTAAACGTTTCCTAACAGCATCTGCATGTTTTTAAGTAAAATGTTCTGCAGTTCAACTGCTGCTAGTTTGTAATTTTTCCTCAGAATTTCATGAAACTCTGGCTCTGATATTGTAAGAGAATATTTTTGATTAAATTCTAGTTCCATTTTATTCTTATATGTAACATTTCAGTGAAGCTCTTTAACCTTTGAATGAAACTAGTGTGCTCATTCGCACATGCCCAGGAAATGTTTGCTTTAAGATAACATATTCTCAGGTATTCACAGCAGGCCCTATTTAGTCAGGAAATGTTTACCCACATGTCAGAAAATGCTTGATGCATGACAAAATTCCTTACGCCTTGAAGGTGGTCTGAGCAGTCCTATAAAAACTCTTACGTCCCGTCACACCGGCAGAACCCTCCCGTGAGGCTTCTCTGTGCGTCTGATCAATGCACATTAAACTGAATTGTTATTAAATACTTGTGTTTAACTTGAAAAGTTGTCTGCTCCTTCATCGGATTCTAACATTTTTTCCACAGCAGTTTCAATGACAGACAGTACTGTTCTTTTCTGTCTTTAAGTCATGTGGCCTTAAATCATGCTGCACTGGATCCTGCTGCAGATTGAAGATTTGCAGAAAACACCCTTGATAAGAAACTCCCAGCTTTCTGCAGATTGACACCTTACAGGTTAGTCTGGTAAAGAAGCAAGACAGCTTAATTTAGGTCACAAATCTTCTTTATGACAGATCCAAACTTTCTTGTTTTTTCATCTCTGTGTTTCTGTTCTCTGGTTCAGGCTTTGCTTTTGTTGCAGACTTTTGGCTCTCCACAAAGATCAACAGGTTTTTTGGAGGCAGAGGAAGCTATGTGTGAAGTCTGCAGGTCCAGAATCTTCTGATCAATCACAGACAGCAGCTGCTGAAAGTTACTCTGGTTGAAAATCAGTTTTTTCATTTTTTTCCTTTTGTCTTTATTCTTATTGAAAATGTAATCAAGAACTTCTTTGTAGATAAATATGATTATTTTTCATAGAAATGTGTTAGTTAAAATCAAATTTCTAAAACTGAGCATGTTTAATTTTGATAAAAGTTTTGACAGATGTTATCCATAGACTTTCTGTAATTTTGCCTTCAGAAAGCAGATGCTCACGTCAGCTTCATTAAAGCATGGTGAAAAAGAATTTGTCTTCTGAACTATCCCCTTTGTTTGTAAATGTTTTTAGGGCTATGGGTGGGACTTTTTGGTCCCATTTCTTCTAACAGCTATTAGATTCAAGAATTCATATGATGTTATTAACAAGTTCAGCTCAAAAATCAACAGCAGAGAAAACCTGAAGCTTTCACTGTGAAAGACACAGACAGGAAAAAAACTGAAAATCTTTTCTTTACTGATAAACAGTCAAGATCAAACTTCAGAAACAAAGACCTAACAAGAAGCCATCAGTTTGGATTCAGTTGTTATTAATCCCCTTCTTCTCCTCGGGACATCTTTATAGATTTTGCATTACTCCAACCACATCAATTTGATCATTAGAGTCACGGGAGCTAAGCTGGGATAGCAGTTTGGGAAACCTTCATGGATAAAAGTCAAATGAAAGCAGGTACTTACTCTACTACAGCATCATAAATTACATAATATTTAAATATTTTAGCTAATTTTAAAATTGTTATACAGTTGAAAAAAAGTAACTTTAATCAGATTAAAAGATCACATATTTATTACAGAATTAAAGAGGTAGAAATATGAAAAAGTTTAAATGTTTATCTGTTCTACAGAAAGTTTCTCAGACAGAGCCACAACCTTAACTCTGAGCTGACAGAACCACAGAGGACCCAGGCCAGGCTCTAAACCCAAATCCAGGGTAAAGTGGTTCAGTGAATGTAGAGTTGAAAGTGTAGAGGTGGATCAGTGAATCAGAAGACACTTTGAAGAAAGACAGAGTTCCAGCAGGACAGTCCACATACACTGCTACTCTATAAGAGGAAGAGGAGGAGGAGGGAGAGGAAGAGGAGATGTATATTTCTTTGTTATCATGGCAGACAGAGTAACCACGATCATGAGTGCAGATCAGAGTCCAGGACTGATTGTTCCATCCAAACAAACAGTCATTACCGTTTCCTTTCCTACAAATTCCTCTGTAACTCACTGATATGTAAGCATGATCTGTCCACTCAACCTCCCAGTAACAGCGACCAGTCAGACCATCTCTGCACAGCAGCTGATACCAGCGTTCAAATCTGTCTGGATGATCAGGATATGACTGAAGTTCCTCCTCAAAGGTCACCTTCCTGTTGTTGTCAGACAGTTTGAGGTTTCTATTCACTGTGTTTGTGTCGATTGTGAGGAGACAGGAATCTGATGGAGAAACAAACACAATCCAGATGCCGTTATTGATCCATCATCTGTTCATTGATGGACACTTTGATGAGGATTCATGAATTAGTGATGAGACCGTTTGAAGATGTTTGAATGTGAGCTGCTTTGTTGTTAGGAATCAAATAAATATCACACTTACACTTCCTCAGACCTGGAGTCAACCACTGGACTCCAGCAGGCTCATTCCTGAAAAGAAGAAGAGGGTCAGAGTTGTGCATTCTCTTTCAGAATTCAAAAATGGACATTACGTAGATGTTATCCTCCAAGTGTTCTACACTGATGAAGGAACATTCCAACCCCTGAAAACATCAAATGTGATGTTCTATCCTGACACGTCAAATTCAACAGCTTTAAGGCTTGTCTTTGTGTGCAATTCTAAGATTTAATCAATCTTCTATACCATCTGCGGTGGTTTGCATTTTGTGACTTAGTGTACCACAACACAGTGTATACAGCTTAAATTCCTGAAGGTATATATACTCAGTAGGTACCACATAAGCAAGTACCCAGTAGGTACACAAAAAGTACAATGTAAATACCAGTAAATACCCGGTAAGTAGTGTAATGTAAAAGGAAACTTTAGCATTATGTTTATATGTTTCACAGTTCTATGTGAAAATTTTCTAGCATGGTGACAAAGCTCCATATTAACCTTGATTAACAACGCACAGCAAATATTTGTTTTTATGTGACTAGTTCTTTAAGTATTTAGATAATTTTGCATGTTAGATCAGGTTACTTGTGTAAAAATGAAATGGAAAATGCTATACAACTGGAATGCAAACCCCATTAAACTAACCAAACTTAACTCAAAGGTTCTATACCATGATTTTCAAAAGCTTTTCAGAGTAAACCATTCCAGATATATGACCATACATTGCCTTTGGAACACCAAGGAAAAATTTAACTTAGTGATATGAGTTACTTTTATGACTTCTTTTACTACCCAGAAGTAAGAGGACTTGATCTCTGAGGCTTCTTGCAGGTGGTGCGTGTCTTCATTTCACCAACGAAAACAAACATCCAAATCAAATGGACATATCTCTGCCATTGCTAATTAACACAAACACCACAGACAGCCAGCATCTATCTGTCTGTGTGTGTGTGTGGGTGTGTGTTTCAAGGCCTGGTCACTATTAGACCTCGCAGATATAAGAGATGGGACATAATTGGAAGATATTGTGCATTTAAAATCAAAACGTTGATCACCACTAGTTTAGCACAGAAACTGTGTCTGTGTTTATTATCCTGGGGAAGTGCTGGCTTTGCTGACTCCTCCCGAAAGAGGCTGCTCTCAGTTTGTGCCATCCCTTTGTGAGAACTTGCTCATTTTTGTAGGTTGGGAGGGGCTGTTGATCAGAGCGCAGGTTTTCAGAGAAATATTTAGAAATGCATGAATGGATCAAAATATTGCTTTGGGGTTGTTTATAGTGAGAAATGGACATTATAATGCACTTAAAAGCTCATAAAGTTGACTTTTCCTGGTATAGGCACTTTAGTTTAACATTGATTAAACACTTAATGTTCTGAAAATGTACAATTGTTAAAATGACAATGGGACAATAGGGGACTGTTGTTGGATCATATCAATATTGAGAGATTTTCTGATCTGCAGATAATCTATACTATGTTACCATGCATGTCACCCTGTGTCTGAATGCTCTAATAATTCAATATTTAAGTGAATGTAAGAAACACGAATGATTCAGCCATAGAGCTGAGTGAAAAGTAAAGACCATTTGGAGTTCTTCCACCACCAGACGGCAGTGTCTGCTTCAGGTCTCTCCATACCTGAGAGTGTCCAGTCTCCAGCATGGATCCTCCAGTGCAGCAGAAAGCATCTTAATTCCATCCTCTCCTGGATGATTGTAGCTCAGGTCCAGCTCTCTCAGATGGGAGGGGTTGGAGTTCAGAGCTGAGGCCAGAGAAGCACAGCCTTTCTCTGTGATCAGACAACCTGACAGACTGGAGACGCAGCACACATGGCAGAAAGTGTGAGAGAACTGCAGTGAGCCTAAAGATAACTATGCTTGCATTTAGTGACAGTTGTAAATGATTTAACAACCCTAGCTTTGTACAGCAGGATTATACATCATAGCAATATGGATCCATATTTGGCCCATGAGTAACATAGGTATGACCCAGAGCACGCAGGTCACAGCTCATGGATGTAGATCACAACTCACGACCTGCAGCCATGCAACTCACAAGATTTGAGTCGCAACCCACGAGACTTAAGTCACAGCTCATGAGATTTGAGTCGCGTCTTACAGATATGGGTCAGATGAGACACCGGGAGTAGATTGGAGCTTCTTGCAGCGCCAGACCCTGCTGCTTGCTCTGAAACTTTTTTCTTAACATCTTCTAGCCAATCTTTTTTTCACGTTTTTATTTTTTTACAAACTGACCGATCAGATGCCTCAGTAAAAAATATGTAGTGCCCTGTCACGGATCAGGATTCAGAGACCCAGACGCAGGGATCAAACTAATTTGCAGTTAAACAAAAAATGAGTCTTTAATAACAAAAATCACCTCAACAGAAGGAAAACTAAAGGAGCTGCAAAAATACATAAACTAGAAACACTCACGAGCACAGGGGAACCCATACAAGAGAGCATACAAAACGAACCAACACCAAACACAGGAGGACCTCAGCTTAAATAGAAAGCAAACTAAATCAACTAAGTGCAGACAGCTGTGGACTCCTCCACAGAGATCAGGAGAGAGTGGTGATCAGCAGGGAGGAGCCACAGTCAGTCTGCACAGAGGAAGAAAAGAAAAGGTGAACCACAAACAAAAAGAGAAACACACCTAAAACATAACAGTGCCCACTGGCCCCACCTCAAATGTTTGACATATTCTCCTGAGGCACTTTCAGCAGAAGCGGTGTGGACTTAAAACAATCTTACTCATGATTGGTGACAGTAGTTGCCCTAGAAACACAGACTCAGACCGACTTGGACCAATCTCTGTTTTTTCTAGCTCATGGTGATCATGGTGATGTTGGCATTGGGGAAAAATATTTACTTACTTTAGATGAATAATGCATGTTGGTTAAAGAAAAGTTAGACTCGGTCTCTTGCAAAGACCAGGTTTTCTTAGTTGATCACTACCAGAGTTCAGGCGGCCATTGAAACTGAACTCTGGCACGTTTCACCTTTCTGTCAAAGTTGACTTTGGATCTAATTAAGCCAAAGCTCTACCCTGCTGGTGTGAATGTGTCCTCAAATTACAAAATAAATTCATATTTGGCTTTGTTGGATACTTTTTGATGAACTTAGTTTTTTTTTGTTTTCTTTTGGCATAACAAACATCCCACCATAAAACCCAAATTGTCACTGCAATAATCAGAATCTAAGTCGCACCGCATATCTTCTTCTTAGTCAGAGAAAACAAGACAGAGCATGAAAAAAGTTTAACCAAGACTGACCTGAGAGTCTCCAGTTCACAGTGTGGACTCTTCAGTCCAGCAGACAAAACCTTCACTCCAGAATCTTGAAAGTCGTTGTTACTCAGGTCCAGATAACTGAGTCTGCACGACTGAGAGCTGAGAACTGAAGACAGAGCTGCACAACTTCTCTCTGACAGGTTACAGCCACTTAGTCTGAAGAAAGAAAACACCAGGTGTGATCTTTTTTAGTCCAATTTGATTGTTCAAATGTGATTTTCATGAGAGTTCTTACATAGCTTTGTTGGAGTCTTTGATCACTGGCAGCAGCTTCAGAAGAGCCTCCTCTGAAGCAGAGTATTTCTTCAGATCAAACACTTCCAGATCTTCTTCCGATGACAGTAAGATGAAGACCAGAGCTGACCACTGAGCAGGAGACAGTTTATCTGTGGAGAGACGTCCTGACCTCAGGAACTGTTGGATCTCCTCCACTAGAGAACCATCATTCAGTTCATTCAGACAGTGGAACAGGTTGATGCTTTTCTCTGCAGATAGATTCTCACTGATCTTCTCGTTAATGTACTGGACTGTTTCCTGATAGGTCTGTGAGCTACTTCCTGTCTGTGTCAACAGACCTCGTAGAAGACTCTGATTGGTCTGCAGTGAAAGACCCAGGAGGAAGCGGAGGAACAAGTCCAGGTCTCCATTTGGACTCTGTAAGGCCTTATTCACAGCACTCTGATAGAACTGGACAGAGCTGTTTTGAAAAAAAATAGAAAGCCAATACTTTTTGTGTTCCTCCATGAGGTTGACTCCAGAGTTGATGAAGGTCATGTGGACATAAAGAGCAGCCAGAAACTCCTGAACACTCAGATGGATGAAGCAGAACACCTTGTCCTGGTACAGTCCTCTCTCCTCTCTAAAGATCTGTGTCAACACTCCTGAGTACACTGAGGCTGCTGTGATATCGATGCCACACTCTGTCAGGTCGGATTCATAGAAGATCAGGTTTCCTTTCTGCAGCTGCTCAAAAGCCAGTTTTCCCAGAGACTCCATCATCTTCCTGCTCTCTGGACTCCAGTGAGGATCTGTCTCAGCTCCTCCATCATACTTGACCTTCTTGACTTTGGCCTGAACCACCAGGAAGTGGATGTACATCTCAGTCAGGCTCTTGGGCAGCTCTTCTTCCTCTCTGCTATTCAGCAGATCCTCCAGAACTGTAGCAGTGATCCAGCAGAAGACTGGGATGTGGCACATGATGTGGAGACTTCGGGATCTCTTGATGTGGGTGATGATCCTTTTGGCCTGCTCTTTATCTCTGAATCTCTTCCTGAAGTACTCCTCCTTCTGTGGATCATTGAACCCTCTGACCTCTGTCACCATGTCAACACACTGAGCAGGGATCTGATTGGCTGCTGCAGGTCGTGTGGTTATCCAGAGGCGAGCAGAGGGAAGCAGGTTCCCCCTGATGAGGTTTGTCAGCAGATCACCCACTGAGGTGGACTTTCTAGGGTCAGTTAGGTTCTCAGTCTTGTGGAAGTCCAGAGGAAGTCGACACTTATCCAGACCATCAAAGATGAAGATGATCTGGAAGTCTTCAAAGCTGCAGATTCCTGCTTGTTTGGTTTCAGGGAAGAAGTGATGAACAAGTTCCACCAAGCTGAACTTCTCCTCTTTCAGCACATTCAGCTCTCTGAAAGTGAATGGAAATATGAAGTGGATGTTCTGGTTGGCTTTGCCTTCAGCCCAGTCCAGAGTGAACTTCTGTGTTAAGACTGTTTTCCCGATGCCAGCCACTCCCTTTGTCATCACGGTTCTGATTGGTTCTTGTCTTCCAGCTGGGAGTTGAAAGAGCTCTTCTTGTCTGATGCTTGTTTCTGCTCTGTCTGCTTTCCTGGATGCTGCTTCAATCTGTCTGACCTCATGTTCTTCATTCAGCTCTCCAGTTCCTCCCTCTGTGATGTAGAGCTCTGTGTAGATCTCATTCAGAAGGGTTGGGTTTCCTGCTTTAGAGATTCCCTCAAACACACACTGGAACTTCTTCTTCAGACCAGATTGGACTTCATGTCGGCAAACTGCAGCAGAAGGTCCTGAAGGAAGACAACAAACAGAGTAAACAAACTCTATACATCCCTGAATGATGAGTATTTGAATCCATGTTGTGCCATGCATTGAGAGAACTATGTATATTCATTTATTCAGCAGCTGAAACCTTTAGAGAAATCCTCTTACTGTTCTGCAGTCGATCAGCCAGCTCCTCCTGCTTCATTCTCCTCAGGAAGTTCACTGTGATCTTCATCAGTGACTCTCTGCTGCTCCTCTGATCTTCATCTTCATCCTCCAGCTCCTCCTCATACTCCCTCTGACTCACAATCTTCTGGATCTTCTTCAGCTCCGTCTTCACAAACGTAACAATGTTGTCCTCCAGCAGCTGCAACAGAATTCTAGATGAATGATCCAATCAGAGTGAAGTCATGGAGCCAAACATCAGCTCCATGTTGGACACACTGACAAACCACTGATCTACAAAGTGCAGCATGGAGATGACTGTGGACAGAATGATGGAAAAGTAGTTGTTGTTCATGTACAGACCAGAAATATGGAGTCCAGCTGTGTTTGATGCTGCTGGACAGACGGACCACTGGGAGTTTCTGAGCTCTGCTGGTCCACTCTGTGGAGAATCAGAACAATCAGATCCATTCTGTATGTGCTGGTAAGTTTAAAACCAAACTAACCTAAGACTGTTCATATCTTATGTTGTATCATTTCAATCAGCTTGAGCCAATGATTCATGTGTCCAATTTTCACAATATCCTGAAAAAAACATTTTGAGCTACAGAGAAAAACCACATCTGCAAGCTCACCATGTGAACGTCATTCAAAATCTACAACTTATTATTCCAACATTTTATTTTAGTATCACAACAATGCTTGAAGAGTTGGGGTGTGATAGATCAAAATCCTTTGGAGGAGTTTAAATTTGTAGCAGCTGCCAAAAGCTTTTTTTTAATTTTTTTATTCAAGATGGCAGCCCTCCCCAAAAGGTAAAGGTCAACAGATTCAAGCTGGGGGTTTATGTGATGAATTTATTTAAGATCACTTGAACAAGTTTTCTTTTCTCATACTGTGGAAAAATGCGACAATTGACAAATATTTCCTTTCGTCACAAAATTGTCACCTGTGGCCATCTCATAATAACTTCAAAACTGCTTTTTGATATCCCTGATGTGTTTTTTTTAGTTTTAGACGCAGCTCACAAGTGAGTTTTACTATTTTTAGAAGAGACTTGTGGGCAACTTGTGTGTCCTTGGGGGCACCCTGGTGGTGACCCCTGATCTAGAACAATCACAACAAAACACTGGTAAAACAATGGCTCTAATGTTCACAGGTTGGACTGGACTTAAACCATTGTTTTACTTTACAAGTAAATTGTTTCAGATCTGGGTTTTTTTTTTATTTTGCATACATGGTGTTCCAGATCTGTGGGCCTTTTTGACCAAATTTAGTCCCACATTTGGCTGGTCTGCAGTCACCATTAGCAGCTCCTCTTGTGTTGAATCCTTGGTATGTGTAGGGAAGCTGATGTGTTGGTGTCCTTTTGTTTTTGTGTTGGAACAACACTACACAAGACTATGATAGTATAGACACTACAGGCATTTTCTGACTGTA
The DNA here is from genome assembly GCA_003999625.1 of Oryzias javanicus. Classification (NCBI taxonomy): domain Eukaryota; kingdom Metazoa; phylum Chordata; class Actinopteri; order Beloniformes; family Adrianichthyidae; genus Oryzias; species Oryzias javanicus. The sequence goes on from CM012438.1 coordinate 9,437,479, forward strand.
CTTTTCCAGGTTCCCAGACTCAGTGAATGGACCAGGACTGAGGTTACTACCCTCACTGATTTTGATTGGTCCTCTGTGTTAGCCCCGCCCCACGTGCCAGAATGGGGCTAAAAGTTTCAAAGCTGAAATTTTCAGATTCAAAAGCGGGAATAAAAAAAAAAAAGAGTTGAAAGCAAAAAAAAATTTTAAACTGAAATTTTTTTATTTAAAAACAATATATGTGATGCTGAAAGCAGTTAAGTTTATATTAGAACTGCAGAAAGTTTCAGCCACTTTAATTTTTTTTTTTTTTTAGCCAAACACCAATATTTCAGCTTGAATTTTTCAAGTGGTTTTATTTGGGTTTCAAATAATTATGGCCCCAAAATGGCTTCATATCTATCTTCAAACAGATCCTTGTTTCCAGAGCAACTTTCAATTGAGCTTAATAACAGAGAAAAACAAAGTTAGGTTTTTAAGTTAAAGGCTGTAAAAATTGCTTTCCGTTCTTTCACTGACTGTTTATGTGAGGAGGATGCTAAATGTTTTTGTGTTTTTCATTACTGTTTGAACATCAATGTTTAAATTTAAAAGTTGTCGTGTTTGAATGTTCTTTTTTATTCACATTTCTATTTTTTCCTGTTTAGTTTCAGAGTATGTGATTTCTAAACATTTGCAGATGCTCCCTTTTTAATCTTGTGTTATGATTGGCTTCGGGAATGTTGGAGGTTGGCTGTTTTCTTTGGTTTGCCTGAATTCTCCCTACTTCCGCATGGTAATTACTACTGTATTACAGTTTGTTGAAAAGTTCAAACATTCACTGCTGCACACATGAAGATAGAAATTTCTGTGGGAAAGAGCTGAACTTGCAGAATACACATGTTGGAATTACAACATTTAAGTCATTTGACTCTGATTCAACATTTACTTACAACTCACCTCCCTGCAGAAGATGATTTAAATTTGATAGGATGTTTCTTCGACCTTTCACTTTTGACGGACACACAGCTGGATTTAGATCTAGTTCTGTGTCTCTGATGAGTCCTGATAGAAAAATATTTATTTTATTAGAAGTGAGTTTCTTTCATGATGGTGTTTGAGTTCTTTTGGATTTGGATGAGATACCAGAAGCAGAATAACAGACCAACACCAGATAATATTCACAATCAAAGTTCAAAGCGGCTGATAAAAAAACACTCCGACATCGAGTCGTTTTTCTTCCATGTATTAAAACGGTCCACAAAAATTACTCATCTTTCATTAATAATTTGTTTTTTAGTGTTCAGAAAGTAGCATATGATCATATATATATATGGATAAAATCATGGTAACCCTTTAAACAAATGGACATTTCAAATCTGAATCAGTGATCCTTCACTGATCCTGCTGTGATCCTTCTCATTAGACTGTAGCTGCTGTCAGTCAGAATGAGCATCAAAATGTTTTCTTCTTCAACATCTCAACTGAAAGGATCTCATCACATGTGATGTTCCAAGTGAGTCTGATCAGATAGATCAAGAACTGAACCAGAACTCAAGTCATTCAGCAGAAAACTGTTAATCATCTATTAACTATTATGAACTATTATCCAGTCTCCTTTAACTCTGTCAAATGCTTACTGTTCCGTTTCTGAACAGGTGTCTTTGAATTTAGGATTACAATTCTTGGATTTGTCACTCCTTTTGGACACCCAGCTGGGTTCAGATCCAGGTCCAGGTTGGTTCCTGTGAAGAATGAAGGTTGTTGATGTTAGTGCTGATCTCAGACATGGAGAAGAGTCATGGACATTTAAAGACGTTCATCTCACCTCTTAGCTTTGCTCTGACTCTCATGTTTTTTAACTTTCCTTTTCTTAGAGGAAGGGGCTCCCTCCTGTGTGTCCTCACACTGATCCATGCTGCTGGATTCACTGGATTCACTGGATCAGCTCACACACACCTTCATCTGCAGAGGAAACCCTCATCATCATCAGCTCTGATCATCCTTCACTAACAGATCAGCTGCTCCTCCACTGATGGGCTCTTCTCTTGTGTTTCCTCTCAGGTTCAGGTGAATGCAGTCAGACAGCAGTGGGAGGCAGAGGAAGCTGCTGAACATCAGCTGCTGCACTTCTGCTCTCACTCCACCAGATGGAGACATGGAGCTGCAGCAGCAAACACTCCATGATGGAGAAACATTTCACTCATTCACTCACTTTGACAAAGAAACCACAAACTTCCTGTTTCTACTATTTAGGAAAAATGAAGCAGATCAAGAAAACAGGCAGAATTAAAACAATGAGGAGAAAAGACTGTGCAGATCTGTGTGAATTTGATCTGATTCAGCAAAGTTTTGAAACACCGGTGTAAAAACCTCTGATCCATGGAGTCAGATAAGAAGATCTGTTAATTCAGATCTCTTAAATCCTGATCCAAAGATTTGACACATCAGGCCTAAAAGAAACATTTTATTTACTTGAGTCTTATGGAATATCTGTATTTCTGTAAAAGCTGAGTACTAACTAACAGCATTTCTTCACAGCCCTTTCTCAGAGAAAATTCCTGACATACAAGCATTTATATTTCAGCAAATTCCCCTCTCCCTCTCTTCCCTCCCCATACCCATCCTCATCCTCTATTCCCTCATCCTCTATTCAGAGGAAGAAGCAACAATCTCTGTGGGACATCTCCACACTCCCATTTTGGCTTCATCATAGTATACGTATATAGTAACACTGTCTTGCCCCAGGCTAATCCTACCAGTGTGTTTATATTTCCAGAGTCGAAATCAGGAGTAATCAGTGTAATCAGGAGGCGTCCGTTGCACTTTTACACACCAAGGAGGTTTTACGAAGAGGCATCAAATTTTACAGCAACCAAACGATTTTTTAAAATCAGTCACGGGAACATTTTGAGGTTGCTCGATGATAGTCCAGTGACAGGTGGAAGGCAGTAGAGCAATGATTAACTGAAGGGAGGGTCTCCAAAATCTTCTGATGATCGACCAATTTCAGACTGCCATCCCCCTGTGGTGCCGTCCCACTGCCACCGTCCAATTGTTAGAAATTGTGCGGTAGCAGCGTCAACGAGGGCTGTTGACATGGACCATGGGGGTCAGACATAAATATCTGGTGATCACGGTCAACATGGGCCCAAATGGGGAGACAGCATTGATGTTGACAGCACCACAGTGACTCTGAGACCGGCACATTGATGAATAGTTGATACTGAGAAGAATAAAAAGCTGACAGAATTCTTTTCGCTTTTTTGGAATATATCTGTTCTATAAATGTGTAAATTGACCAGATTAAAATGTGTGCTCTAAATCTGAGTAGTGAATGACCAGTTTAGCAGAACAGACCACAGTTTATTTGCCGGAATACCAGGCGGTTTGCCGATGACTCTTAATATGTGACTACTACCGTCTACGTTCATCACCACATCAACAATTTAAAAAAAATAATAGGTGGCGGTGTGAAATCTTGAAGATTATGCCGATGCCTCCCCATACATGGTGACTGTTGTATTCATGAGTGTAACATTTACCTTAAAGGAAGTAGCAATCTGCAAATCTGACCAACTTAAATGAGTCAGCAGTTTAATTTCTGTAAGCAACAACAGTTTAGTTAAATAGTTTAGTTAAGAATATTCATTAAAAACATAAATTGTTTCTATTTTCTTCATAAATCAGTGAAACAGTAACTGGTCGATACGTGAGAATTGATCTTCAGATGTTGAACAGTAATAACATTAAATCTTTATACAGCAGTGATGAGAGATTACAGAAAAAGATCTTTTCCAAACAAACAGCTAAGTTAATGAAGAAAAAAATCAAGAAACAAAGTAAAGGTTCTTCAAGGATCTGAAGAAGAAGAGTCTCCACTCACCGTGTGAACGCAGCTGCAGCACAGAGCAATGATTCTGCTTCTTTCTCTTCTGCTTTGCTTTAAGAACATATCACTTCCTCATGTTGCATTAATTCTGCTGAGTGTTTTTTTGTCACATCGTTTAGATTTCTGTCTTCAAATCAGCTTTTCACAAATATTTAAATATATATTTTCTTCTAATCTCTTCAGACTGTTTTGTTTCAGTAAAGTTTCTGTTTTGGACCAATCAGCTTCAACTGAATGTTTCTTCAGGATTTGATCACATGACCTCTGACTGTGTGTCCTCCATCTTCACACTGACCTGCTGAGGAACATGCAGAGAAGATGAAGCTTCATGTTGATCTTTCCTCTTTAGCCTCCACAGCTCAGCTCCTTGTCTCTGTTCTGGATCTAAACACGTTTCTGGTTTCTGGATTTCTTCCAGAAAGTCCGAATCAGCTTTGGACTCTGATGTTTACATGTGTGAGCATGTTCATGAAGATCTGTCATTCCAGTCACGTATCATGTCTGCTGACAGAATCTCAGAGCTTCATCTGATCAGATGATCCTTTAGTCTCTACAGGTTCTTCTTTCATTTCTCTTCAAGGACAAAAGTTGAACCACACTTCCCCTCCCTCATAGACTGGGTAATGGAACGTCTCTCCTGTTGCTTTGTTGTTTCTTTTTGCACCTCTTCTGTAGCTTAGTGTAGAGGCTTGAAAATTGTTAAAATTAAATTGGAAAATAGTTAAAAGGTAAAAACAGCAAAACAGACACCCCTTACATTTTTTTTATTTTATTTACTTACTTTCATTGTTATTTACAGAGTTCCGTTTCTAACTCTTGTGAGTTACTTTAATTCCCAAAGTGTCCGCTAGGTGGCAGCGCAGCGCGCAGTGGAATAGAGACACCCCAGAGGAAGAATAAATCCTCTTGATGAAATGCTAAGCGTGTGCTGCCTCTCTGTTCCAACTTACAGGTTAGTAAACACGAAATGTAAAAAGTATTAAGCAAACATTATGCCTGAAGGTCTCACAGAAAACATAAGTTAATGTGGTTCGAGTTAAAGCGTTTGTTGTGGGGAATTTTGTACTGTGTGTAGTGAAATGTTGAAAGCTAACTCGCTAACGCTAGCGGCCATGGTTTTTTTTTGGAAGAGAAAATGCTAGAAGCTAGTTTTAAGCAGGACAAATGTACTGGGAACTTTTTTTATATTTCTGTTGAATTCTTTTATGAAACGTTTTCATCCACAATAACATTAACAGGGATTTTATGTTACTGAATGTACATATTTATTTTGGTTTAATACCAAGGACCAGTAATGTTATCAAGTAATTGTATTTAAATACATGGCAGTTTAAGAGACAGAAGGAACAGTGCCAAACAACATTTTTGTTTTTATTCATGTACATTTTATTTAAGTATTTCATTAAAAGAATTATTTTTATTTTTGATGACTTAAACAAAAAGAAAACAGATCTGAGATTTATATTTTGGGAAAAATACAGAATTTAAAATTGTTTTATAAAAACATTGTCCTTACCAAGTTCTGTGTGTGTTGAGAATAGATTTAAGTGCAACAAGCATGAATGCATGTTGTTGACAGAATCAGAGAAAAGGCTTCTTGAAAGACTTATTATTTAAAAGATAATAGATAATTTGTTATTTGAGGTCATGTCATGGTTATGTGGATTTTGGAAAATGTTAATTTTGTGACGGAAGAATAAATCCTCTTGATGAAATGCTACAAGCATATAAAAACGTGTGCTGCCTCTCTGTTCCAACTTATAGACCACATGCCCTCTGAGCCACGGTTTAGAGGAGCAACATTAGCATCATTACAAAGAAACTATAGTGGAGGACATAAAGCAGAGTGAGACAGTTGACTAATCTAAGATCGGTTGAAGATCTTTTTGAACTCTGCAGTCAGTTGGTCCACACAATCCTGCATCACTTGACTCGGGACACCGTCAAGACTGACTGGCTTCCTTGAATTGACTCCTTACAGGGGGTGTATCCCCTCAAGCTCCTCGAGGACGATATTTGTGAAATCGGGGTGTAGTGAAGGCAAAGCAAGAGAAGAAGAAATTCAAATCCTCTACCAGTCCTCTGAAGCTGTCTGACTTCTAGAGTCACCCTGGGCTTCTGGATGGAGCGGACCCAGATGTGTTTGTCTACCATAACCGTGTCTATGCAGCTCTTTATGTAGCACAACATGTTGTCTGGGAACAACTCCTGGTGTTGGTGTTCAAATACTTCTCTATCAGTTTTCTCAAAGCAGTCTTAGAGCAGCTGGGAGGCATCATCTGGCCAGATGGCGACAGTCTCTGTGATGGTGGAAACCATTTTCTTGAGGGTGCCGTTCGCAGGAACTAAAAGCAAGGACAGATGGTCTGAGTGGCCCTGGTGTGGTAGTGATCAGGCCATGGTTGACTCTCTAAGGGGCCCAAATCCAGGCCTCGAGGGCCCTCCCAGGGAGTTCCTGCTGGTTTTCCTGAAACCCTGCCTCATCTGCTGCTGATTACCTGGATCAGGTGTGTTTGGCCAATAACGAGCTTCAATAGCCGGTTGGTTGGAAAACATGTAGGACACCGGCCCTCAAGGCCTGGATTTGGACACCCCTGCTCTAAAGTCACTTAGTTGCAGTGACCTGCAGTGAAGGTTGTAGATGGAAAAGCACAAAGTCAGGTTTACAAGGGAGATATATATACAGACTTTCTATAACATAGAAAAAGCATCAGAGAGGATTCATGTTCTCTCTCTCTTTCACTCTCACACACAGTCACCCTTTCACACACACATACTTAAACACTGGCAAAACTATTATTTGTAAATATTGTCCATATGCCTCTCTTTCTGGACAAAAATCTATGACTTTATTATAAAACCGTCCTTTTCTTCTTTAAAGTCTATGTCTCAGTGAAGATGTTCGTCCGGCTTTTCTCATTTATTACTTTACCTTTGATTGAAGTACAACTTTGTAACATTTTTTAAATATTTTATTCATCATTTTTATAGTCATTCAGAGCAATACACAAAATAACAAATGTCAACAAACTTCATTAACAACAACAGAAAAACATGTGATTTCACGTTAAGACATAGCTACTACCAGCCTCATCTTCTGTCGTGTACCTGCAACTTTTTCCTCATCTTGTGATAATTCTGCTGACTGCTGTTGTTTGTGGTCAAAATGCTTAGATTTATGTATTCATATTAGCTGTTCACAGAAATTTGAAATAAAAAAATGCATTTTCTTCTGATCTCTTCAGACTGTTTCCTTTCAGTCAGGTTTTTGCTTTAGACCAATCATCTTCAGTCTTTGTCCTGAATGTTTCTTCAGGATTTAATCACATGACCTCTGACTGTTTATGAGTGTGGTCTGTCATTCCAATCACAGATCATATCTGCTGACAGAATCTATTAGCTTACTCTGATCAGATGATCCTTCAGTCTGCAGGTTTTTCTTTCACTTCTCTTTAAAGAAAAAAGGTTGAAGCACACATATTCTTCCTCAAATATTCTGGTGCTTTTTTAGCCCAGTGCGCCTTCCAGGGTTGGGTAGTGGAACAGCTCTCATGTGGTTTTGCTGTTTCTTTATGCCTGATTGAGAAATGCAGAGGAAACAGATGACATTGATGTCAATGTTTGCACTTCTAATGTAGCTTAACATATTACAAGGTTATTTAGCTGTCCGCAGGTTTGTCTGTTTTACTATCATTGCTTTTTTTTATGTTCAGAGTGGTTTTGCCTTCATTTGAGGCTGCTGGAGGTCCACCAAATCTCCGCACCACTTAAAGATAATCATTTGATCATAGGTTTGAAAGTTCTTGAAGTTGAGGAGAGAAAAAATAAAAATAAGTTCAATTGTAAAAAAGAAGCCTATTTTTGTAGCATTGAACTGTTCTGAAAGCTTTTATTCCTTTGTGGAAATAAATATTTCATTTGATGAGACGGAGGAAAACGTGGATGGTTGTGAATGAAAAGTTGAATTTGATTCAATCGATGTGTGAACATACAGTTTTGCTGGGAGAAAAACACACACATATATAAGCAGGTTCTCTATCTGGATGCCTGCTGAAGTGAAGGTTTAGACATTTCTGTTTCATTTATTTGACTCTGATTCAACATTTAAATACATCTCACCTCTCTGCACCAGAAGATCCTGATGATTTAAAGTTTATAAGACGATTCAGTGACCGGTCACTTCTGAAGGACCCATAGCTTGGTTCTGAATTGGTTCTGAGTTTCAGATGGATCCTGATAGAAAAACATTTGTTTTAGTAGAAGTGAGTGAGTGAGTGTGTTTCATGATGGTGTTAAATGAGTTCCTTAAAGTTTGGTTCATCTCAGATCACAAATGTGTCCTTTTGATTTGGAAATTGATTATTATAAGCAATCAAAGCAATAGTAATACATAATCAAGACAATCAACAGAGGTTTATATCCATATAGAGACATTTATAAAAAAGATAATTAGCCAAATAATTGATTAGAAAGTACTTATCCGTTCACCAGGTAATTAATTCGATTATTTTTATGCTCACAGAGGGCTGCACAGTGGTTAGCTGCCTTGCCTCATAGGGTCACTGGTTACTCTAAATTGCCCCATCCTATCTAGGGTAAATCCTGCCTTTGCCTACAAGTGGCCAGATTAGGCTCCAGCAGCCCTTTGACCTCAAAAGGGAAAAAGCAGTTTAGGAAATGGATGGACTCCACTCATAAGAAACATTATGTGTATGTAGAACAGGACACAACAAAACTATGACTGCCGCAAGAAGTTCAATAAATAGCTTGAAAGAGAGTGGGAGGAAGCAAATTTATAAAGTCCTACCACTGAATGCTGTAGTTTTTAGAAGAGCAATAATTCTACTCAAATATTCAGTCTGAGTTAACAGATGAATCAGAGTTTCAGTGAACTGGATTAAGACTATTTCTATGTTTGGATCCTTCTTTAGAAGCTGATTGAAGCAGAAAACAAGAAGAAGCTGTGGAACTTGACTTGAAAAATACTTACTGTTCTGCTCCCGGGCCAATATTTGTGAAATTAGGACCACAATCCTTCGACTTGTCACTCCTTTTGGACACACAGCTGGGTTCAGATCCATGTCCAGGTTGGTTCCTGTGAAGAATGAATGTTGTTGATGTGAGTGCTGAGCTCTGACATGGAGAAGAGTCATGGACAGTTAGAGAGGTTCATCTCACCTTTGAGCTTTGTTCTGACTCTTAACTTTTCCAAATGTCCTTTTCATAGAGGGAGGGGCTCCCTCCTGTGTGTCCTCACACTGATCCATGTTGCTGGATTCACCGGATCAGCTCACACACACCTTCTCCTTTCATCTAAAGAGGATGTCATTTTGACAAAGAAACAAACTTCCTGTTTCTAAAATTCAGGAAGAATGAAGCAGATCAAGAATACCGACAGAATTAAAACAATGAGGAGAAAATACTGAGCAGATCTGAGTGAATTTGATCTGATTCAGCAAAGTTTTGAAACACCGGTATAAAAACCTCTGATCCATGGAGTCAGATAAGAAGATCTGTTAATTCAGATCCCTTAAATCCTGATCCAAAGATTTGACACATCAGGCCTAAAACATAGGTTTTATGTACTTGAGTCTTATGGAATATCTGTATTTCTGTAAAAGCTGAGTACTAACTAACAGCATTTCTTCACAGCCCTTTCTCAGAGAAAAATTCCTGACAGACAAGTATTTATATTTCAGCAAATTCCCCTCTCCCTCTCTTCCCTCCCCACACCCATCCTCATCCTCTATTCCCTCATCCTCTATTCAGAGGAAGAAGCAACAATCTATGTGGGACATCTCCACACTCCTATTTTGGCTTCATCATAGTATACGTATATAGTAACACTGTCTTGCCCCAGGCTAATCCTACCAGTGTGTTTATATTTCCAGAGTTGAAATCAGGAGTAATCAGTGTAATCAGGAGGCGTCCGTTGCACTTTTACACACCAAGGAGGTTTTAAGAAGAGGCATCAAATTTTACAGCAACCAAACGATTTTTTAAAATCAGTCACGGGAACATTTTGAGGTTGCTCGATGATAGTCCAGTGACAGGTGGAAGGCAGTAGAGCAATGATTAACTGAAGGGAGGGTCTCCAAAATCTTCTGATGATCGACCAATTTCAGACTGCCATCCCTCTGTGGTGCCGTCCCACTGCCACCGTCCAATTGTTAGAAATTGTGCGGTAGCAGCGTCAACGAGGGCTGTTGACATGGACCATGGGGGTCAGACATAAATATCTGGTGATCACGGTCAACATGGGCCCAAATGGGGAGACAGCATTGATGTTGACAGCACCACAGTGACTCTGAGACCGGCACATTGATGAATAGTTGATAGTGAGAAGAATAAAAAGCTGACAGAATTCTTTTCGCTTTTTTGGAAGATATCTGTTCTATAAATGTGTAAATTGACTAGATTAAAATGTGTGCTCTAAATCTGAGTAGTGAATGACCAGTTTAGCAGAACAGACCACAGTTTATTTGCCGGAATACCAGGCGGTTTGCCGGTGACTCATCATATGTGACAAATACCGTCTACGTTCATCACCACATCAACAATTTAAAAAAAATAATAGGTGGCGGTGTGAAATCTTGAAGATTATGCCGATGCCTCCCCATACTGTTGTATTCATGAGTGTAACATTTACCTTAAAGGAAGTAGCAATCTGAAAATCTGACCGACTTAAATGAGTCAGCAGTTTATACAGCAGTGATGAGAGATTACAGAAACATAATTTTTCCAAACATTCAGAAGCAAACAGCTCAGTTAATGAAGAAAAAAATCAAGAAACAAAGTAAAGGTTCTTCAAGGATCTGAAGAAGAAGAAGAGTCTCCACTCACCGTGTGAACGCAGCTGCAGCACAGAGCAATGATTCTGCTTCTTTCTCTTCTGCTTTGCTTTAAGAACAGATCACTTCCTCATATTGCATTAATTCTGCTGAGTGTTTTTTTGTCACATTGTTTAGATTTCTGTCTTCAAATCAGCTTTTCACAAATATTTAAATATATATTTTCTTCTAATCTCTTCAGACTGTTTTGTTTCAGTAAAGTTTCTGTTTTGGACCAATCAGCTTCAACTGAATGTTTCTTCAGGATTTGATCACATGACCTCTGACTGTGTGTCCTCCATCTTCACACTGACCTGCTGAGGAACATGCAGAGAAGATGAAGCTTCATGTTGATCTTTCCTCTTTAGCCTCCACAGCTCAGCTCCTTGTCTCTGTTCTGGATCCAAACACGTTTCTGGTTTCTGGATTTCTTCCAGAAAGTCAGAATCAGCTTTGGACTCTGATCTTTACATGTGTGAGCATGTTCATGAAGATCTGTCATTCCAGTCACGTATCATGTCTGCTGACAGAATCTCAGAGCTTCATCTGATCAGGTGATCCTTTAGTCTCTACAGGTTCTTCTTTCATTTCTCTTCAAGGACAAAAGTTGAACCACACTTCCCCTCCCTCATAGACCGGGTAATGGAACGTCTCTCCTGTTGCTTTGTTGTTTCTTTTTGCACCTCTTCTGTAGCTTAGTATAGAGGCTTGAAAATTGTTAAAATTAAATTGGAAAATAGTTAAAAGGTAAAAACAGCAAAACAGACACCCCTTACATTTTTTTAAATTTTATTTACTTACTTTCATTGTTATTTACAGAGTTCCGTTTCTAACTCTTGTGCGTTACTGTAATTCCCAAAGTGTCCGCAAGGTGGCAGCGCAGCGCGCGGTGGAATAGAGACGCCCCAGAGGAAGAATAAATCCTCTTGATGAAATGCTACAAGTGTGCTGCCTCTCTATTCCAACTTACAGGTTAGTAAACACGAAATGTAAAAAGTATTAAGCAAACATTATGCCTGAAGGTCTCACAGACAACATAAGTTAATGTGGTTCGAGTTAAAGCGTTTGTTGTGGGGAATTTTGTACTGTGTGTAGTGAAATGTTGAAAGCTAACTCGCTAACGCTAGCGGCCATGTTTTTTTTGGGAATAGAAAATGCTAGAAGCTAGTTTTAAGCAGGACAAATGTACTGGGAACTTTTGTATATTTCTGTTGAATTCTTTTATGAAACGTTTTCATCCACGATAACATTAACTGGGATTTTATGTTACTGAATGTACATATTTGTTTTGGTTTAATACCAAGGACCAGTAATGTTATCAAGTAATTGTAAATACATGGCAGTTTAAGAGACAGAAGGAACAGTGCCAAACAACATTTTTTGTTTTTATTCATGTACATTTTATTTAAGTATTTTCATTAAAAGAATTGTTTTTATTTTTGATAAGTTAAACAAAAAGAAAAACAGATCTGAGATTATATTTTGGGAAAAATACAGAATTTAAAATTGTTTCATAAAAACATTGTCCTTACCAAGTTCTGTGTGTGTTGAGAATAGATTTAAATGCAACAAGCATGAATGCATGTTGTTGACAGAATCAGAGAAAAGGCTTCTTGAAAGACTTATTATTTAAAAGATAATAGATAATTTGTTATTTGAGGTCATGTCATGGTTATGTGGATTTTGGGAAAATGTTAATTTTGTGACGGAAGAATAAATCCTCTTGATGAAATGCTACAAGCATATAAAAACGTGTGCTGCCTCTCTGTTCCAACTTATAGACCACATGCCCTCTGAGCCACGGTTTAGAGGAGCAACATTAGCAACATTACAAAGAAACTATAGTGGAGGACATAAAGCAGAGTGAGACAGTTGACTAATCTAAGATTGGTTGAAGATCTTTTTGAACTCTGCAGTCAGTTGGTCCACACAATCCTGCAGCACTTGACTCGGGACACCGTCAAGACTGACTGGCTTCCTTTGATTGACTCCTCACAGGGGGTGTATCACCTGAAGCTCCTCGAGGACGATATTTGTGAAATCGGGGTGTAGTGAAGACAAAGCAAAAGAAGAAGAGAAAGAAGAGATTCAAATCCTCTACCAGTCCTCTGAAGCTGTCTGACTTCTAGAGTCACCCTGGGCTTCTGGATGGACCGGACCCAGATGTGTTTGTCTCCCATAATCGTGTCTGTCTCCCATAATCGTGTCTATGCAGCTCTTTATGTAGCACATGTTGTCTGGGAACAACTCCAGGTCTTGGTGTTCAAATACTTCTCTATCAGTTTTCTCAAAGCAGTCTTAGAGCAGCTGGGAGGCATCATCTGGCCAGATGGCGACAGTCTCTGTGATGGTGGAAACCATTTTCTTGAGGGTGCCGTTCGCAGGAACTAAAAGCAAGGACAGATGGTCTGAGTGGCCCTGGTGTGGTAGTGATCAGGCCATGGTGCACTTGTCTTGTGAACATTGACTCTCTAAGGGCCCAAATCCAGGCCTTGAGGGCCCTCCCAGGGAGTTCCTGCTGGTTTTCCTGAAAACCCTGCCTCATCTTGTGCTGATTACCTGGATCGGGGTGTTTGGCCAATAACGAGCTTCAATAGCCGGTTGGTTGGAAAACATGTAGGACACCGACCCTCGAGGCCTGGATTTGGATACCCCTGCTCTAAAGTCACTTAGTTGCAGTGACCTGCAGTGAAGGTTGTAGATGGAAAAGCACAAAGTCAGGTTTACAAGGGAGATATATATACAGACTTTCTATAACATAGAAAAAGCATCAGAGAGGACTCATGTTCTCTCTCTCTCACACACACAGTCACCCTTTCACACACACCCGCACACCCCCACCTACTTACACACTGGCAAAACTATCGTTTGTAAATGTTGTCTATATGTCTCTCTTTCTGGACAAAAATCTATGACTTTATTATAAAACCCTCCTTTTCTTCTTTAAAGTCTATGTCTCAGTGAAGATGTTCGTCCGGCTTTTCTCATTTATTACTTTACCTTTGATTGATGTACAACTTTGAAACACTTTTTTAATATTTTATTCATCATTTTTATAGTCATTCAGAGCAATACACAAAATAACAAATGTCAACAAACTTTACTAACAACAACAGAAGAACACTTGATTTCATGTTGAGACAGAGCTACTACCTGCCTCATCTTCTGTCGTGTACCTGCAACTTTTTTTTTTGTCCAAACATTAAAGAAATGACAGAAAATGCGTAAGTTACAAATAAAATGGCTATTATTAAAGACATAATAAACATATGTACAATCTAAAGAAACTTTTTTTACAAAGCATAACATTATTAGCTCACACTGAGTAAAACCAAACCAGTTTTCATTAGATTGTGCAATCTGTCGTATGGCCTCATCTGTAATTGAACAGCACAGCACAGCAATTTTTAAGGAGATAAAAAAGATGATTTTCTTGACGCAGTTGTTTGTTGTACTTTGTAGTCTCAGTTCATCCAGGTGGTTTGTGAGGGATCCAGGGTTCAAGAGGAATAAGCTGGGGGGTGGAGGTTTGAAAAGCGGGCTTAGGCTGTCAATCAATCAAAATGTCTCTAAAAATATAGGATTAGAAAGAAAATGCTAGGAAGGAAGCATCAGCACAAGAATGATTGTTCTGGAAAAAGAAAATGCCTGAGAAATAATTATTTCTCAATGAAAGTCTATGAGACTTTGGCCTTTCAACCAGCAAGTACTTCCTATTTGGAACATGAGGGGGGAAGGATATAGATGTCCAGCAAATATACAGTCCATGATTCCAACCACATTGATTTAGTCATTAAAATTATCAAAGCTGAACTGGGATAGCAGTTGGAGGAACCTTAATGAGAAAAAAGTACAATGAAAGAACCTTCCTTTCCCCCTGTGTCCTCTGTTTCAACACATACTTCTTCTGCAACATCATAAATGAAAAGAAATTTAAAAATGTAATCCAATTATAAACTTGACTATTGTTATAAATACAGTAGAAAAAGTTAATTTGATCAGATTAAGAAGCCTACATATTTAGTATAGAATTAAAGAAGTTCAGATGTTCAACACAAAGGTTTTCCAACAGAACCACAACCTTAACTCTGTTCACACAGAACCACAGAGGATGAAGGCCAACCTCTAAACCCAAATCCAGGGTAAAGAGGTTCAGTGAATGTAGTGGTGAAGGTGTAAAGATGGCTCAGTGAGTCAGAGGACATTTTGAAGAAGGACAGAGTTCCACCAGGACAGTCCACATACACTGCTACTCTGTAAGAGGACGAGGAGGAAGAAGAAGAGATGTATGTTTCTCTGTTGTTGTGACAGACTGTGTAACCACGATCACGAGAGCAGCACAGAGTCCAGGAATGATTGTTCCATCCAAACACACAGTCATTACTGTTTCCCTTCCTACAGATTCCTCTGTAACTCACTGATATATAAGCCAGATCTTTCCACTCAACCTCCCAGTAACAGCGACCAGTCAGACCATCTCTGCACAGCAGCTGATACCAGCATTCAAATCTGTCTGGATGATCAGGATATGACTGAAGTTCCTTCTCAAAGGTCACCTTCCTGTTGTTGTCAGACAGTTTGAGGTTTCTGTTCACTGTGTTTGTGTCGATTGTGAGGCGACAGGAATCTGATGGAGAAACAAACACAATCCAGATGCAATTATTGATCCATCATCTGTTCAATGATGGAAACTTTGATCAGCACACATGAATAGGACTGTTAGAAAATATTTGACATTGACCTACTTTGTTACTATGTATCAAATGAAAAGCTCACTTACACTTCTTCAGACCCGGAGTCAACCATTGGACTCCAGTAGGCTCCGTCCTGAAAAAAAGAAGAGAGGTTCAGGGAAAAATCTGTCTTCAACAAAACAAAGTGTTTAAAATATGCTCCCTTATGTAATCTGCTTCATTAGCCTTTTAACCATTTATTAAAGGAGATTTGGCTGCAGTGTTGACACTCTTTAAGTTACCTCTTCAATGCAATTGATACTCTTAATATAATTCCAGCAGATTCTGAAGCAGAGAAAAGATGTTTTATGCTGCTATGCAACATTTGTATTTATTTTTTATAAGAATGTGTTTACTAGTGTGAACTTTGGGGATCCATTTTATAAATAGGACTTATATAATTTGGGGACAGGTGTGTGAGGAACAGAGAGATTTGGTTCAGCTGTGATAGTTGATTTACTGCATGGCTTCAGGTTCCAGAAGCTGGGGATGCTTTTACAGCTACCACATAATGTGAGCTGCTACCTTGGTTTGCTGGGTTTTGTCCTTGTGGAATAGAGAAATGAAATAAAGTGTCTTTGTTGTTGACTCCCTGATCTTGTCGCCATGGCATTTACACCTGTGAACCAGTAGCTGACCACATATTGGTACAAAGCTCTTCTACTTCAGAATACGCTTCAAAAGCAGATACATAAAATTATTGTAGTTGAGTCGCTACGGTATTTTGAAGAGTGTGTTATTTTGTATTATTGGCGACATGTCCAGCGTTAAAGAGATATGGAACAGTATTTGGAACTTCCTGATTAGTGTCAAATTCCAGAATGGAAGATGGGGCATTGTGATGGAAATTATACATTTACGTATACATTTCATCTTTACAATTAAATGTGTCTAACCTTTGTGCACAGCCGTGAGGCCACAAGCTTTATTTTCTTATTGTCAGGACGCCTTGATCACAGTGTATAAACATTTTGACTTCATTAGAACATCTTGTCCATATTAGATATGGCGCTTACGTTCCTATCCTAAGTTTCTGATTAAAGTTGTTTGTATGGCTCTATAAAATACGAATGTCCTTAATCACTGGCAGGGCTCTGCAGACCTCTCCTCCATGCTTGCAAGACGTGTACTTTTCTCTGCTCTGTTTTAATAAACATTCTTAAAACCGTTTGACAACATTTCTTTATTCCATCGGATCCAACTATTTTTCCACCACAGCATGGTTTCACTTCATCCTTATTGGTGCTGAACCAGCAAAACATTTTTTTTTAATTTTTCTATTGTAATTAACCTGTGACTTTGATAATGTGAGTTAAAAAAAGAAATGAAATGGGAGATGTTAAAGAATACCTGAGAGTTTCCAGTCTCCAGTCTGGATCTTCTTGCTGTGCCGACAGTAGCTTAATTCCAGCCTCTCCTGGATGATTGTAGCTCAGGTCCAGCTCTCTCAGATGAGAGGGGTTGGAGTTCAGAGCTTAAGCCAGAGCAGCACAGCCTTCCTCTGTGATCCGACAACCTGACAGACTGCAGGTACACAGCACACATGGCAGAAAGTTTGAAAGAACTGCATTGAAGCTGAAACTAACTATTCTTGCATTCAGTGGCAGTAGCAAATGATACAACCTCAACAACAGTCTAAACTTTATCCAGCATTTTTTTTGTGGAATAGCAATATGTATACTTCTATCATATTTGATCAATGAGTAACAGATGAGAGACCCATGTAGACCACAATCACTTAAAACAGTGTTACCAAACTTTACAATGCACATTAAAAAAGTGGAGACTTTTTCTTTTTATCTGTGTTCTTCAAAATTGCAGTCTTTCACTGGAAATATTGCATGTTACAGAATTGCCCCAGCTTAAATCTTGTTAAGTGTGCCCCAGCAGACACTAGGAAAGCGTCTGGTAGAATTAATGTAATGTATGTAAGAGTCGGGCGCTTGTAGACATGACAGTCAGAGGAGTAGTGGGACTAGTGGGGTTTCTTCATGCTTTTTTGGTAGCTCAGAAAGTTACTGTACCAGTAACTCAGTCCACAAGACCATCCTGGTGTGAAAACAGAAAATTCTTTGTAAGTTGCTCTCGGAGGCCAACCAAACACTGAAGCAGACCTGATTTCCAAAAAAAAAAAAAATGTTTAGGCCAATATTTGTGGTCAAACTAGTCAAAAACAAAACAAGAGTTTTTAATTCTTTGTTTATAAAACAGTGAGGAGTCTTGTGACAAAGTAGTTGTATTTACTTTTCACTTTTGGTTTGCACTTTTAGAAACCTCAAGCAGGAACGATAGACTCCACATGTTAAAAAGCAGTTTATTGATTTTTTTTTTTTTGATGACTCACCTCTTCCTGATGCCCAGGTGTCAAAATGGTGGCCAAAGCAAGACTTCCTGTTTAAGGGTGGGGCACAGGAAGTGAGGTGGGTTGAATTGTTTGCTTACTTTTTGAAATTATTTGCTTATTGAACTGATTTATGATTTGGGTTGTATATTTATTTATGTCTGGTTTTGTTTACAGGACTCTAAATGTATAGTTTGCAAGACATTTCTGTGTTTTGTCTGTTTGTTTTTTTTCTGTTTGTTTGGTTAAGGTGACTTCCTTCCTGGGTGTGGCCACCCAATTAGTTGGGCTCTATAAAAGGAAGGAAGCTCAGTGTGGAGGAGGCTGGCTGAGTGAAGGAGCATGTGTGAGCTTTGCAGTTGTAAATAAATTTGGTTCCTGAACTTTAAAGAAGTCTGCCTCCTATTTCAATCAGGCCACTCCAGTCACATCACATTGTGACAAGTCTTGTACTTAAAAAAAAAAAAAGCCTACATCATTTTGGACATTTTTTATTCTATTCTTTTGCGTTTACTATTTATTAAGACTTATGTTTTGCACTGTACTATATTTTTGCTACCATTCACCAACGTGCTAATATCAGTGACTAACTTACATTGAACAATGGATGTTGGTTCAATTGAACTGAGACCCTCTCTCTCGGTAAGACCAGGTTTGCTCAGGTGACTATTACAAATGAACACTGGCACCTTTAACATTTTCTGTCAAAGTTGACTGTTCCAGAAACTAAATTGGGTCAAAGTTCCAACCTGTCAGTGTCAATGTACCTTCAAATTACAAAATACATTTACATTTGGCTGTGTTAGCTAATCTTTGATAAACTAAGGAGTTGATTTTATTTTGGCATGAAAAAAATTGACACACAACCTGGAATTGTCACTGTAATCATCAGACTATGCCCATTTTCAAATGTTCTTATAAGATAAAGTAAAGTACCTGGAAAAAAGGTTTTAATCAAACCTGACCTGAGAGTCTCTAGTTCACAGTGTGGACTCTCCAGTCCAGCAGACAGAAACTTCACTCCTGAATCCTGCAGGTTGTTGTTACTCAGGTCCAGCTCTCTGAGTCTGGAGGACTGAGAGCTGAGAACTGATGACAGAGCTGCACAGCTTCTCTCTGACAGGTTACAGTGCCCCAGTCTAAAACAGATAAGGGCAGGTAATTATTTCAAATAATTACAATCATTTATGTATTTTACTTTTGAAAAAGCACTACTAATAAATGTTTGTTGGGGAAAAAAATGAATTAATTTGATTGTGTCACATAAAATAAATGTTTGAACAGTGATTGCTTCAATGAGAGTTCTTACAGAGCTTTGTTGGAGGCTTTGATCACTGGCAACAGCTTCAGAAGAGCCTCCTCTGAAGCAGAGTATTTCTTCAGGTCAAACACTTCCAGATCTTCTTCTGATGACAGTAAGATGAAGACCAGAGCTGACCACTGAGCAGGAGACAGTTCATCTGTGGAGAAGCGTCCTGACCTCAGGAACTGTTGGATCTCCTCCACTAGAGAACCATCATTCAGTTCATTCAGACAGTGGAACAGGTTGATGCTTTTCTCTGCAGACAGATTCTCACTGATCTTCTCCTTGATGTACTGGACTGTTTCCTGATTGGTCTGTGAGCTACTTCCTGTCTGTCTCAGCAGATCTTGTAGGAGATTCTGATTGGTTTGTAGTGAAAGACCCAGGAGGAAGCGGAGGAACAAGTCCAGGTGTCCATTTGGACTCTTTACGGCCTTGTTCACAGCACTCTGGTAGAACTGGACTGACATCTTCTGTTCTTCCTCCATGAGGTTGACTCCAGAGGTGATGAAGGTCAGGTGGACATGAAGAGCAGCCAGAAACTCCTGAACAGTCAGATGGATGAAACCGAACATCTTGTCTTGGTACAGTCCTCTCTCCTCTCTAAAGATCTGTGTGAACACTCCTGAGTACACTGAGGCTGCTTTGATATCGATGCCACACTCTGTCAGGTCAGATTCATAGAAGATCAGGTTTCCTTTCTGCAGCTGCTCAAAAGCCAGTTTTCCCAGAGACTCCATCATCTTCCTGCTCTCTGGACTCCAGTGAGGATCTGTCTCAGCTCCTCCATCATACTTGATCTTCTTGACTTTGACCTGAACCACCAGGAAGTGGATGTACATCTCAGTCAGGCTCTTGGGCAGCTCTCCCCCCTCTCTGCTCTTCAGCAGATCCTCCAGAACTGTAGCAGTGATCCAGCAGAAGACTGGGATGTGGCACATGATGTGGAGGCTTCGGGATCTCTTGATGTGGGAGATGATCCCACTGGCCTTCTCTTCATCTATGAATCTCTTCCTGAAGTACTCCTCCTTCTGTGGATCATTGAACCCTCTGACCTCTGTCACCATGTCAACACACTGAGCAGGGATCTGATTGGCTGCTGCAGGTCGTGTGGTTATCCACAGGTGAGCAGAGGGAAGCAGGTTCCCCCTGATGAGGTTTGTCAGCAGATCACCCACTGAGGTGGACTTTCTAGGGTCAGTTAGGATCTGAGTCTTGTGGAAGTCCAGAGGAAGTCGACACTCATCCAGACCATCAAAGATGAAGATGATCTGGAAGTCTTCAAAGCTGTAGATTCCTGCTTCTTTGGTTTCAGGGAAGAAGTGATGAACAAGTTCCACCAAGCTGAACTTCTCCTCTTTCAGCACATTCAGCTCTCTGAAAGTGAATGGAAATATGAAGTGGATGTTCTGGTTGGCTTTGCCTTCAGCCCAGTCCAGAGTGAACTTCTGTGTTAAGACTGTTTTCCCGATGCCAGCCACTCCCTTTGTCATCACGGTTCTGATTGGTTCTTGTCTTCCAGCTGGGAGTTGAAAGAGCTCTTCTTGTCTGATGCTTGTTTCTGCTCTGTCTGCTTTCCTGGATGCTGCTTCAATCTGTCTGACCTCATGTTCTTCATTCAGCTCTCCAGTTCCTCCCTCTGTGATGTAGAGCTCTGTGTAGATCTCATTCAGAAGGGCTGGGTTTCCTGCTTTAGAGATTCCCTCAAACACACACTGGAGCTTCTTCTTCAGACCAGATTGGACTTTGTGTTGACAACCTTGAAAATATCCTAAATGAAGACAACAAACAGTAGATAAACTCTCTGCAGTCCTGAATGATGAGGATTTGAATCCACGTTGTTCCATGTGTTCAGACATCAGTAAATCTTCATTTATCAGCATCTGAAACCTTCAGAGAAATACTCTTACTGCTCTGCAGTCGATCAGCCAGCTCCTCCTGCTTCATTCTCCTCAGGAAGTTCTCTGTGATCTTCATCAGTGACTCTCTGCTGCTCTTCTGCTCTTCATCTTCATCCTCAAGCTCCTCCTCATCCTTCCTCTGATTCAGAATCTTCTGGATCTTCTTCAGCTCCGTCTTCACAAAAGTAACAATGTTGTCCTCCAGCAGCTGCAACAGAATTCTAGATGAACGATCCAATCAGAGTGAAGTCATGGAGCCAAACATCAGCTCCATGTTTGACACACTGACAATCCACTGGTCTACAAAGTACAGCATGGAGATGACTGAACAGAATGATGGAAAAGTAGTTGTTGTTCATGTACAGACCAGAAATATGGAGTCCAGCTGTGTTTGATGCTGCTGGACAGACGGTCCACTGGGAGTCTCTGAGCTCTGCTGGTCCACTCTGTGGAGAATCAGCTACAATGAATCCATTCTGTTTGTGCTTGAAGGTTTATAAGCAAACCAACTGGAGTCAGGTCATTCACAAGTCACAGCTGGAAAACATGTCATACAAATTAATCAGTCTTAACTAATTTCAATGCACTTTAAGTTTTTGTCTGGTATAAAGGGGTATATGCAAAGAAATAAATAAATCCTAAACCTGTAGTACAAAAGGGATGTATGAAATATACACCTCATGTATCTAAGGCAAGATAACCTATTATTGTTATAGTTACACCGACTCGATACAAAAGCCCATCAGCTCTTGTCTGTCACTCAAAGCTACACAGGATAAGATTAAAAAAAAATCCTTATACCAATGTGAAATGACCCAACAAAACACACATATTGGTATATTGACAATGGCTAAATGTAATAATTAAAAAAATATATATTATTAGATTTTTCATGCAATTCCTTTTCAACTGGTTTCACCTCACAATTAAACCCATAAAGTGTCATTTATCTCTTTTTTGACAATTGTTTTTTTATTATTTTAAAACAACAAATAATTTTATTTGTCATGTCAACTCACTCCGTCGATTTCTAGAGAAAGTCTTTATAGTTAAGAGTCTTTATTTCAAAGCACAAAGGCTCCATCTGTTGAACAAACCAGTCTGTGTTGTGCAAACCCATCAACTTTTACAGCAACACTTTTCAAGGTGGGAACTCTGATCCATATCGGTACCTTAAAGATATTTAATCTAAACGGGCTGTTGTGGTGCAGCGGCAGGGCAGTTAACTCCTGATTGGAATGTTGCAGGTTCAATTCCCGCCTTGCTGAACGTGTGTAATTGTGTGAATGCGACTGTGAAGCGCTTTGGGCCTTCAAAGGAAGGTGAAAAGCATTATAGAAGTATTTACCATTTAAACCTGGATTTGTTGTCTTCAGGACCACAATTATGCATAGGCAGCAGACATTTTGCGCGCAGTAGGGATGTCTAATACACTCAAAGCCATGTGATTGAAACAAAACTTTTCCCTACCCTCTGTAACCATACACTTTCCAAGTTCTCAGAGAAATGTATTTCGTACAACATTTTAGCTTTTGGGTCTTTATAAAAAAAAAAACAATACATTTAAATAGTAAAACACTCAATAATTTTCTAAGTCATTTGATCTTTAATATTGTAGATTTACAATACAGACACATCAATTGATCAATCCATCAGTCGATCAATCAATAAAACAATCAATCAATCTTTATATAGCACTTTTCATATAAAGAATAACAAAACAAAATGATTGCTAAAACAGTGACCAAAAATCCCAGAACCACACAGGATGACCTAGTGAACGACCTGCAGAGAGCTGGGACCAAAGTAACCAAGGCTATCATCAGAAACACACCGCCAGGGACTCTAACCCTGCGGTGCCAGTCGTGTCCCCCTGCCAAAGCCAGTACATATACAGGCCCATCTAAAGTTGCTGGAGAGCATTTGGATGATCCAGAAGAGGACTGGAAGAATGTCCAACTGTCAGACGAAACCAAAATAGAACTTTTTGATAAGAACTCTACTGGTTGGAGGAGAAAGAATGCTGAGTTGCATCCAAAGAACACCATGCCTACTGTAAAGCATGAGGGTGGAAGCATCATGCTTTAGGGTTGTTTTTCAGCAAAGGGACCAGGACGAAAGAATGAATGGGGCCACGTGTGGTCAGATTTTGACTGAAAACCTCCTTTCATCTGCATCGAAGATGAAATGTGGCTGGGTTTTCAGCGTGACAATGATCTTAAACACACCACAAAGAAGTGGTTTCATAAGAAATATTTCAGAGTCCTGGTGTGGCCTAGCCAGTCTCCAAATTTCAACCACACAGAAAATCTATGGATGGAGTTGAAAATCTGTGTTGACCAGCGACAACCCCAGAACACCACTGCTCTAGAGGAGATCTGCATGGAGGAATGGACCAAAATACCGTTTGTGAAAACCTTATGAAGACTTACAGAAAAACATTGTAAATCATTTCCAAGAAAGGGTATGTAATAAAGTATTGACATTAACGCTTGTTATTGAGCAAATTTTTATTTTTTACCATAATATACAAATTAATTCTTTAAAAATCAGACAATGTGATATTCTGCATTTTTTTCTCATTCTGTCTCTTGTAGTTGAGGTATATCATCTTGTGGAGAGGTGCAAACACTCACTGCTGCTAACATGAAGATAGAAATCTCTGTAAGAAAGCTGAACTCACATCAAACGCATGTTGGAATGAAAACATTTAATTAATTTGACTCTGTTTCAACATTCATATTGAGCTCACCTCTCTGCACCAAAAGATGCTTCTGCTTTAAAGTGGATTGGATGATTCTTTGACTTGTCACTCCTGAAGGACACACAGCTGGGTTCAGATCCAGGTCCAGGTTGGTTCCTGTGAAGAATGAAGGTTGATGATGTGAGTGCCGAGTTCTGACATGGAGAAGAGTCATTGACAGTTAGAGATGTTCATCTCACCTCTGAGCTTTGTTCTGGCTCTCATCTTCCCCACACAGAGTGCTTTTAGAGGGAGGATCTCCCTCCTGTGTGTCCTCACACTGATCCATGCTGCTGAATTCAATTCAGGAACAATGAAGAAGATCTAAAACAAGAAACAAATAAAACAATGAGAGGGAAAGAAAGAAAGATTTTTTAAATCCAGAACTTCATGATGGTTCGTGTTTCTCCTGGCAAGTTCTAACCGAAAGCAGCAGTCAGCTGATCAGTCCTGTTTTAATGAGGCAGAGGTTTCACTTCTGTTTAACAATAACCATTTATTCTGTAAAAACTTCAATAAAACATCATGCATAAAAATGAGTGGGTCAGCAACTGATCAATAAGTGAAAGAGATGATACTCAGTTATTAATCAGTCATAAAATGCAATCTAGAAAATGTAAACAACAGAGTGATGAGAAAATGAAGATGGTCTTCAAACATTCAGAAACAAACAGTCAAGTTAATGAAGACAAAGTTCAACAGAAATAAAAATTCAGTTTTTTCAAAGATCTAAAGAAGAGTCTCCACTCACCATGTGAACGCAGCTCCAGCACCGAGCAAAACTTTTGTTTCTTCCTTTTCTGCCTTGCTTTAAGAACAGATCATTTCCTCATCTTGTGATAATTTTGCTGACTGCTGTTGTTTGTGGTCAAACTGC
This sequence comes from Oryzias javanicus, assembly GCA_003999625.1. Lineage (NCBI taxonomy): Eukaryota > Metazoa > Chordata > Actinopteri > Beloniformes > Adrianichthyidae > Oryzias > Oryzias javanicus. Next base: position 9,462,057 of record CM012438.1, read on the forward strand.
TTAGATTTATGTATTCATATTAGCTGTTCACAGAAATTTGAAATAAAAAAATGTATTTTCTTCTGATCTCTGCAGACTGTTTCCTTTCAGTCAGGTTTTTGCTTTGGACCAATCATCTTCAGTCTTTGTCCTGAATGCTTCTTCAGGATTTGATAACATGACCTCTGACTGTTTATGAGTGTGTTCATGAAAGTCTGTCATTCCAGTCATAGATCATATCTGCTGACAGAATCTAATAGCTTCCTCTGATCAGATGATCCTTCAGTCTGCAGGTTTTTCTTTCTCTTCTAGGACAAAGGTTGAATCACACATATTCTTCCTCAAATATTCTGGTGCTTTTTTAGCTCAGTGCGCCTCCCAGTGTTGGGTAGTGGAACAGCTCTCATGTGGTTTTGCTGTTTCTTCATGCCTGATTGAGAAATGCAGAGGAAACAGACGACATTGATGTCAATGTTTGCACTTCTAATGTAGCTTAACATATTACAGGGTTATTTAGCTGTCCACAAGTTTGTCTCTGTTTTACTATCATTGTTTTTTTTTTTTTTATGTTCAGAGTGGTTTTGCCTTCATTTGAGGCTGCTGGAGGTCCACCAAGTCTCTGTACCACTTAAAGATAATCATTTGATCATAGGTTTGAAAGTTCTTGAAGTTGAGGAGAGAAAAAATAAAAATAAGTTCAATTGTAAAAAAAAGTTGCCTATTTTTTGTAGCATTGAGCTGTTCTGAAAGCTTTTCTTCCTTTGTAGAAATAAATATTTTATTTGATGAGATGGAGGAAAACGTGGATGGTTGTGAATGAAAAGCTGAATTTGATTCAATCAATGTGTGAACATACAGTTTTGCTGGGAGAAAAACACACATATATATATATATATATAAGCAGTGGTTCTCTATCTGGATGCCTGCTGAAGTGAAGGTTTGGACATATCTGTTGATCTGGAATAAACCTCTGATAGTTTCTTCTTAACGACTTCAGACTGAAAAGTATCTCATTTCTCTGACTGAATGTTTGCATGAAGTCTTGTTTTCATTAATCATGGCAGTACATCAACACTGAGGGCAGCTAAGAGTTCAAATTCTGCCAGAACTCACAAATCTAGAAATATTTCTATAAGAATTAACCTTATTTTTCTCTTTTTAAAAGTCACTTAAATCCATTTCAATCATGACTTCGAGTCAAGAAGCTTCATCCGACAAACGCCTGGATGTTGCAGTTTTTCTTTCTTGAACCTCTGTTAGAGAATATTGATTATTGATTAACTTGATGAGCTAAACCTGTTTATTTTGAAACCTTTTTTGACTGTGATCCAGGACTGACTTTGATTTTTAAGTGACTCATATTTATGGTTGTGATGCAATTCATGCATGTTTCAAATAACAAAAAAAAAAAAAAAAAAAAAAAAAAAAAATCATGCATCAGTCTTGTCTATTTAGCCTCAAGATGTAAACAATGTTTTTTTGTTTTGTTTTTTTTTAAATCTCTCATACACAGTTATTCAATTGGGAAATATTTGAATAAAGACACGTTTTGCACTGAACACCAGTAGACCATATTTGAAACTTGGTTGGCTATTGACCCATAAAAAAGCCGTGATGTCATCGCTATGCCATTTATGCAAAACTGAAACTTTGTTTTTTTTTTTTAAAGTAAAAATTTATATTTCCCGACAAAATAGTTGTAAGATTTGTAGACCTAAAAACAGATTAAGCTTTACTTGAGTTGTGATTCCAAAATTTAGTTTATCTACGTTATTGTCGTAACCCGGAAGTAAACAGAACGAGGTTGCTAGCATGCTAGCAGCGTTAGCATTGTGTTCCTCGGAGGGTGGTACTGTGGCTGCATTTTGTTCGGACGTTTGTGAGGTGTTTGGACAGAAATGACGATACACGGTTCGTGTCGGGACTCTCAGCAGTGTCGTAAATGAGTGAATAAGTGTTGAACGTAAAGACAACGTGGCTGTGATTGAGAGACTAGCAGATGATCGTAGCTGCTGGTCTTCAGAGGTCTTCGGGGTTTTTGTGAGTTTGAGCTGAAGATCTTTTGCAGATGCAGGAACCATGTCTTCACTTCAGTCTCTGAGAGAGTTTATCAGCGAGCGACTAGCTGCTGCTGCTGAAGAAATCTTCAGACACTGTGAAGGAACCATCGTCCAGTACGAGCAGGAGCTCTGTCGTCAGCGCAGACTGCTGGATATCGTCTTAAAACCACAGCTTCAGCTGAACGCTATAGGTATGTTGACTTCAACAAATGTGACAACACCATAATTTTCCAGAACATTCTGGTCCAAATTAAAGTGGACCGATGACTGCTAGTGTTTTGAGTGTTCCGCTCCGCCATCTTGAAGCGGTAAACATTCGCTCTATTCTCGTTAGCTTCTTTCATGCTTCGATTCTTCTTCGCCTCTTTGTTGCTCCTCAATACAAAGCGAAATGGAAGCGGTCTGGATAACCTAGGAGAACAGAAGAGTTCAATGTAAGCTCGAATCATATTTTTGGCATGTGACTTCGGTTCTATGGATCACGAATAAAAGCCAGAGTTCCTGGTTCCTCAGGTTCCTTCAGTTATCGCGAGAAGTTTTTGGGACAGCGCTCCCGGGTGCCACGTGACTTTATAGCCTTAAATGGGTCACCGGGAGGTCACAAGTGATAAATGTATTGAACTACGCATGCGCAAGAAGTATCATCCAGTGCTTGAAGCCTTTGTGCGAAGAAGTTTGACAGCCCTGGCTGTCAAATATATTATTATATTACCTATACTTTATAAGATTCCTGGTTGTACTGAAAAACAACGTAAAACAACGTATTTCCCCTCTGTGGGAGTAACTTTTTCCACTACCTTTTAAGAAGGCCCAAAGAGCTGTACAGTTAGATTCTCATTCACATACATAAAACAATGATGACGGCTCCACTGGCACCTCATACGAACAATATGGAGTTCAGTGTCTGGCTCAAAACTAAAATTGAAATTCACTAGCTCCAATTTGTTGAAATTGAGTTATCGTAGACCACACATTGAATTCTGCATCTGTCTATGGTGGGCAGTTGCAACACATACACCAAGTATAATTGAACTCCAGTGTATCTGTTTTGAAATACATTAAGCATCCCTTTCTCTCAGTTTTTGTAGATGTGGTCTCCAGATTTGTAAATGTAATTGGGAACTACATGTTTTTACGTTTTTTTGTGTTCAAAGTTCAAGGATGTTTGAGTGTATATGTATGTTTTAAAGTACAATATGTTTTCTAAAATATATGATTTAAAGCTTTTCAAAAAAGTAGTTTAGCCCTTTATCTTTTTTTTATCCTGTTTTTTTTTCTCCTCTTTTTAATGATCCAAACCGTGACCCTAAAACTGTGACATGATCCGAACTGTGAGTTTTGTGATTCATTACACCCCTGATTCGGTATGCATGCCATAGGTCTGATTTGCATATTTGATTTGGAAAATATTTAATGTCTGATGTCCTTACTGACACATCTTTCTGTATTTATCCTGTTTTGGGACCAGCACAATGAGACCCTGGTTTCTGGTTTTGTCTACATGTTTGCATTCAACATATCATTTTTAAAATAACATCAATGGTTTACCTTTACAAAATAATGTAATATTTTGGCCGGTAGATTTTTTTTAATCTGATGGACAACTTGACTGTTGAGTTAAAAATTACATTTTGTCCACTGGGGTTTTGAGACTTGCAGCATCAAATCTTATACAATAAATTACGTTTAAAGGATGTTATCACCAAAAGTGGGGGTATGACAAATTTGATTCCAACACTGGAAACAGAGACACTATGGAGAGTGTGAGAAAGTATTATTTTTTTCCAAATACTTAAACTAGTGGCAAATAACAAAAACTGTGCTGCATTATTTTGTTTTGTGATCCTGCAATGTTCTACAAACATTTTTACAGCTTGTATTTAGTTACACTCTGTGTTTGAGACAATTTCCAAATGATTTTTGTTTGAGAAAGTAAAGGAGAGATAAAATAGATTAAATCATTAATCAAATTTGGTACGAAAGAAATCCAAGATTTTATTTTAACAAATATTTTTTATTTTTATACAGTCAATAAAAAGATATACATATATCAATCATTTAAATTTATTCAGATTAAGTGGTGCGAATCATGGCTCGATTAGTGAATTGTTGAGCTAGATTTGTGAAACAAATCAGATCACCACCTAAGTACTAATCCACAGCACTACTTTTTTTGAAATACTGTAAATCTTTGACCGTTCACGCAATCAACATAAAGTTAATTCTGGTTTATATGGATTGCGTAAGCACTTCACTGCTAAACCGTATTGCATATCAGCGCAGGGATGCTTTAAGAATCTGCTGTGTCTGTAAAATTTGCTAAAAGGTTGATGAGTAATGGTAATAGAATGTCATCACTGTAAAACTCTGCTGTAAAATGGTTATTTAAGTGTTTCTCACACAGACTGAAAGACCAGTACCACCTTTTTCTGTCTTAACTTTTAGTGAAACTACAGAGTTTCATTTTTTAATAAAAAATGTAAACTGTAGGTCTTCTGACTGATGTGGTTTAGATTTTTATAGGCGTTTAAAAAACTATTAAGTATTTTAAAAGTATTTAAAGGTTTACTTCTTGTGTTTGTGTCCCTGCAGTTCTCCCCCAGCATTATGCGAGTGAGAAGGTTGATCTCTGTAACCAGCAGAAGAACTCTAGAGTGGCACGGGAAGAACCAGAACCTCCACAGATTAAAGAGGAACAGGATGAACAACCCCCACAGATTGAAGAGGAATGGGACGAACCAGAATCTCCACAGAATGAAGAGGAATGGTGGGAACCAGAACCTTCACAAATTAAAGAGGAACAGGAGGAACGGGAATCTCCACAGACTGAGGAGGAATGGTGGGAACCAGATCCTCCACAGACTAAAAAGGGGCAAGAAATGCTTGGGATCAGTCACGATGAAGAGCAGCTTGAATTGAAGCAGGACACTGATGCACTGATGGAAATTCCATCTTATGAGGAAAATGAGGACAGTGTAGTAGATCTAAACAACCTACAGAGCTTTGATGTAACATATAGTCTGGATGAAGATGGAAGCCATTGTGAAGACTCAACAGATGGAGAGACAGACCAACAGAACACATGTCAGAGGAAGAGAAGCCAAAATGCGTACAGCTCTTACTTGTCAGGAAGTCAAGGCGAGTCTGATATAAGAGAAAATTCCAATACGGCAGTTTTGGTTAAGCAACACAACCAAATTCTGAACAAAAAGAGAATTCCCCATATAAAATCTGGCATTGTTGGTAATCTGTATGTCTACAGGAGAACTGAGTCTAAGAACAAACCTTATGACTGTAAAGAATGTGGTAAACGTTTTAGTTGGTGGTCTCAGTTTAGAGTTCACATGAGAACCCACACAGGAGAGAAGCCCTTTACTTGTCAAAAATGTGATACAAATTTTAGTCTTTTATCTCATCTCAAAACACACATGAGAACTCATACAGGAGAGAAGCCCTTTTCATGTAAAGAATGTGATAAAAGTTTTGGTCAAATATTTGGCCTCAAAAGACACATGAGAACCCACACAGGAGAGAAGCCCTTCTCTTGTAAAATATGTGATACAAGTTTTAGCGAAACATATAATCTCAAAGCACACATGAGAACTCATACAGGAGAAAAGCCCTTTTCTTGTAAAGAATGTGATAAAAGTTATAGTCGATTATCTGATCTCAAAAGACACAAGAGAACTCACACAGGAGAAAAGCCCTTTAGTTGTAAAGAATGTGACCGACGTTTTTGTGAAAAATCTCATCTCAACAGACACATGAGAACTCATACAGGAGAAAAGCCTTTTACTTGTAAAGAGTGTGCCAAAAGTTTTAGTCTTGTAACTCATCTCAAAACACACATGAGAACCCACACAGGAGAAAAGCCTTATACATGTAAAGAATGTGATACAAGTTTTAGTCAAATATCTAGTCTCAAAAGACACATGATAACTCACACAGGAGAGAGGATTTTCTCTTGTCAAACAAATGTAGAGTATTCAGTATCAAATCCTTAAATTTAGAAAACAAAAAAAAGCTCAAAGCAGATGACTTGCGCACTTAAATGCAATAAGGGTTTACTTAACAGGGGGGACATACTCCTAATATCTATATAATTTTTTTCTTAAGTATTATATACATATAAATATGTAACACCTTTTTTTGGTGGTTTTATATTTCAGGTGAAAAACCACCCCAGAGTTCTGTTTCTCAGATGTTCTATTATTTAAAAAAGTATTGTCTAAAACTTCCAGGGGTCCAACCCCCAATCAACTCCAAACCCCTTCAAAGGTTTTACTGAGCCTTTGAATTATCTCTCAGTCTGTATACTGCAATACAGTACAAAGTACTTTTGCCCTGTCCTGATAAGCTCTATGTACTTTCTGATCTCAAATCCAGCAGGACCTGGCATCTTCCCACACAGCCAACCATAACTTAAGCTGTTTAATAACTGTGTTGTAACTGTGTTTCATCAACCAGCAGAGTTCCCTGACCTGATCCCAGATAGCACACCAAACAATCAATTTGACCTTAATTTGTTCATCAAAATAACCTGCACTTTCAATTCATGTATATAATCACAGACTGACAGCTTTCATACCACGCGGTTTGATGTATAATTCAATTAAAAGGAGGCACAAGTAAGTATTTAATACACATAAACAAGCTGTTTTCTGAACTCCAATGTGTGCTGAAACATTCCTTTTTGGTTGTTCTGACAAAATATTCAAATTTTCTGAGACACTACTTCTTTTGTTTCCTTCAACTATAAGGCACAACCATCTAAACCTGAGAGACAAAAAGTTGATACATTTCAATCTGCAGTGTTTTTAAACAAATGCATCTTAATTTAATTTTATAACTGACTGACCAAAAATTTTGAACTTTTTCATGAAAATTTTTTTTTTAACTGTTTTTAACTCATAGATGTAACTGTAAATGTGTTGATTTAAATGAAAGCAGTTAAATTTCAAGCTCTTAGGGGACATTCTGTCCGGAAATATTTGGTATACATTTCCTCTGATTATCCAGAACAAAGTGTCAGTCTGTATATGCGCAAATGGACCCTGGTCCAGTCCAATCGCTCTCTGACCAATCTTTTGAGGTGGACTTAGTTTGTTTCCAATTAATAGAGTCTATGGTTGGACCGGAACCACTGAACCAAAACGTTCACCGTAGCCGGTCTTAACAGCCAAACATGGAGCTGTGATGCAACGGCAACTCATTAAAATGTGGTGGGGTGAATGCCGGTTCATTAAAACAACTTTTAACAGGATACAAATTGCCTCTCACATTGTTTTCCCAACAATTTATATCATAAGAACTTATCACTGTACCTCATAACTGTAGAGTCCCTATTAACCATCTTGCAGCACGTCGTACCAAAGTAGCACTAAAAAGTGAACAATCATGGCAAGGATTTGCAAAGTGGAGAACCTCCATCTTTTTGTTTTGACCCACCCCCGCAGCTGCATGCGTCCAGATTATGACAGTCTGCTTGACTCCAGTCTGAATACAGACCAAACACAACGTTCAGAACTCAATCCAAACAAAGTTGGCAAATTTGAACCCAAACAAATCAATTTCCCGGTCTGAATTCACACTCAAATTACTTTAACCAGTTTTAAGGTGTCATTTCTTTTTGTACTGGCATTCTTAAGTAATTCTATTTTTCAAAACATTGTTAGTTCAACTATTGTTTCTTGATTTTTTTTTTTGCTTGTAGATGTTTAGTTGAGCATTGTGGTTGCAGTTTTGCTGAGACTGTGTATGTTGTCTAAGCCTGCGTGTATCCTTGACATTGATATGTATTGTATACATCTGTAAGTCTTACACGTTATTTCACAACTGAATTTATTTCACTTTAGCAAAAGGTAGTGACTGGTAAAAATGTTGTTGAGTCATGTGAGCAGGTAAGCGTGTTCTGAAGAAATGGTATTCCCAAATATGTAATAAAGAAGAAGTGGATAAAGATTCACACGGGTGTTTCTGTCTTGTGATTCATGTTTTCTAGTAGAGTTTTAAATGTTTGTCTGGTCTTTGTAGTTTTCAGTGTTTTGTAATCTTTACTGTGCACAATAAAGTGGATGTGAAAATCAGTGAGAGATGTGAAGTCTTTCCCACCGTGTCGGTTCTTTCGCAGAAAATTAATGCACCTGATTCTCTGAGCTTCAGTGATGCAGTCAACCTGTGCTGAGAAAAACTAGTGGGACTTCCACTGGGATCACTACAACACAAATACACTAGGCTTCTGCATGACTGTCCAATGGGTTGGGGTTGTCTTAAAGGAGCTCTGTGTCTAAAGTATGAAAAACCAGTTTGAGCTGGAATTTATAGAAGAGTGGACACAATTGGAAGATAACGGTATTGTGCATTTAAAGGAATTTTTTTTTTTTTTTCCCCCCGCTGGTCACTGCTTGGCACCATTCCACTGTACTTTTCACATTTAGACCACCTAAGAACATGTTCAAAAACCACTGGACCTAGACTGCTCAAACCTGGATTAAATTATACTTTGGATTGTAAAAACACATTTAACATAGTTTCTGATTTGTGGAATTAGATCAGAGAAAACTCACAGACGTCTCCATTATCAGATGATATTTTGTTTTGGCTTTAACTGTTGATTCTCTCATGTTTATTCATTTAGTGGATGAACTAAATATTAGTTGCAGAAGTTGTGAACAACATTATGTTCTTTTTTGTTTTTTTCTGGTTTAAAAAATTCCTCACATGATTATATGCTTTTTTCAGACCAACATGAACATTTTCACAGTTTTCTCTCCTGTTTCAACTCTCAAAGTTCAAATCTTTGCAGAAAATTAATCAACTATTATAGAATGAAAACGAAAGTCTGCCCATATTCTCATTTTCATATATATTGAATGCATTCTGTACAGGAGACATGGCACAGAAAATATTTATCGACTAAGTCAACAGCCAATCAGAATGCAGAAATCAGTGGACTGAAAAAAAAAAGGCAAAATTGCCCTGAAAAAAGTCTGCAACAAAGAAACGAAGAGAAAAAAGTGAATCGTGAAATAATGAGGGACCACTGGAAAACTCACTGGGAGATTTTTTTTAGCCCCCAGTTTAGAGAACTCTAATTTGTCAGTAATGATGTTCAGTATTTTCATTAAGATCATACATGTGATATGTGTTTTATTTTGAAAATCAGCTATAAAGGAAAGTATTTCCACATATTGTCAACAGATATTTCTTTATTGCAATATTCTCTGTGGTTCGTATCAAGAAAACAAATAAACTGAAGAGCTGATTAACTTTTTTTTTCATAATTTACAAAGTCAACTGTAATTTATTTTTCTCCTTTGATGACCTACAAAGACTTTATGTTGACTTGGGTTTCATATCTGAAAAAGGGGAAAACGTGCACAAGAGTGAGTCTAAGCACTTCATATATGCTCTGAAATCGCTTACACAAAACTTTTTTTTTTTCACTTTAGTTTTTGGTCTTCTTCTTTAAATTAAACAGATTTTGTAAATAGTGACAGCCTTATAAAAATGTTATTAAGTAATTTAAACTTTTCAACGAATACTTCTGTTTTTTTCCTTTATTTTCTTCTTTTTATTTCCCCGGTCTAAATAATCGAGACGTCGAAGCACTTACACTCCAGACCAGGTGGTGGCGCTAATGCACCTGACGTTTGCCAAACACCGAAAACGAGGCACGAAGAAGAACCGTACGGGAGGCGCTAGCATGCTAGCAGCGTTAGCTTGTGTTCTTCGGACGGTGTTGTTTTGTTCGGACGTTTGTGAGGTTTTTGGACAGAAAGGACGATACGTGTTCGTGTCGGAACCCTCAGCGTTTCCCAAAGTGTCGTAAATCAGTGAATACGTGTTGAACGTAAAGACAACGTGGCTGTGATTAAGAGACTAGCTGATGATTAGAGCTGCTGGTGTTCAGATGACGGCGGTGTTTGTGTAGTTTGAGCTGAAGATCTTTAGCAGCTGCAGGAACATGTTTCAGAACAACGAAGGAAGAACACTTTCTGATGCTGAAGGAACCATCGTCCAGAGCTCTGTGGTCAGAGCGGACGGCTAGATATGTTCTGGAACCCGCAGCTTCAGCTGCACACTATAGGTATGTTCACTTCTACATCGTAGATAACGCTTTCATCTTCCAGAACATTTTGATCCAAGTGAAAGTGAACTGTTTATGTTTGTGTGTTCCGCCATCTTGAAGCGGTAAACAAGCCGCTCTAGTCGTTAGCTTCTTTCATGCTTCGCTTCATCTCCGCCTCTTTCTTTGTTGCTCCCAACTTTCTTGTTTCAAGCCCTGAGATTAATCCTTCAGCTTGTTGTCATAGAAGTAATTGTGTCTCTTTCTCTGGCGTCCTTTTCATTCCGTTTGGGAATATTTGTAGTCTGAACTGTGTCTTGTCACTCCATCAGCGTCATCCAGACATTTTTAAAGAGATCACTCAGAGAAAGCTCGTCACAGATTTCTTTTATTTTTTCAACTGGTGATGCTCTCAGGTTTATTTACTTAGTGAATTACCTAAATATGATAATTTATTTTATTCAAATTCAAATGTATTTTATGTATAGCACCTTTCATGTTAGAAGAAATAGCTCAAAGTGCTGTACATAAAAACATGAAAAGCAATTCCCTACACATGCAATAAAAGATAAAACCTCATTTAAAAAACAACAACAACACAAAAATAAACAAATAAAATAGAAAGAGAAAAGCTAAAGTATTAAACCTAAATGTAACCTGACGGCGCCGTCCACACTGTCCTCCTGTTGGCTGGGGTGTCGGCATCCAAGCAACACTTGTGCCCAGCATCAAAAGTCTACATCTGTATTTATCATCTATCTTAAAAAGTCTACGTTATTCTCCCTGATTCTTGTGTAACCTAGCACAAAAACTCATGGAAATTTATGTTGCACATTGCCAAAATGTAGTTTAACCCCAACTTAGTGTTGCAATGGATGACCAATGCTCTATACATACCAGGGATGTGAGATCAGGGCCTCACCTGCCTTCATAAAATGTCAACTGATATTTATATAAATATGCTGTCTAATCTGGGCTATAATTAGTTGCTTCACCACAGATTGTGCAATCATGCAGACTGGTAGGTTGTGTTTACTCAGCAAATGCTACCAATCAAATGCTTTATTTTAGCAAAATAATTTAAATTAGCTATTTTATGCCATCATCATTCTCCATTTAAGATTTAATGTATTTCATGTTTATCACTTCTATTTTGTGTCAAAATGTGACATAAAACCATACTGAAAAAATGAAGATGAGTATAATCAATGTTCTAATCTAAACCCTCTAACAAGTAAGCAGTTGGACCCTTGTTTCCACAACAGCTTTTGCTTTACATCTGTCCAGAGCTCACCTGTTGAATTATTTCTACTCTGTTTGCGTCACGTGACCACCGTGTGCTGTGAATGTTTTCTGGACCTGAATTTCGCTACGGGATTGCGGGTAACGTGCATATTAAAATCAACTCCCGCAAACTGAGCTCTTATAATGTATATAAAATAAATAATATAGTGAAGCAGCTGGGGACATTAAAGTTGTAAATTATTCCATCCATCCTGTTTCAAGATTCAGTGTTTAATGATGCACTTCTGTTTATATAAATATATTTTTTTATGTAAAAGAAGGTTCATGAGATCAAAGATGTTATAAGTGAGGCCTCAATGAGCAATTTTTCCAAATTTAATATATGTGAGTGTTTTGAAGTACTTTATAGTAGGCCTTGGCGGTATTGAAATTTTAATACTTTCAATATTCCTCCACATTTTACCTTGGTACGTGTATCAACGTTACTAAATAAGAACTTTATAAGCACCATTTTAGTGGCTTAATTAAACTTCTGGGTTTGCCTCCACCACATGAAACAGAATTCCAAACACAATTATCAAAACACTAATAACATGAAATAGTTGGATTAACAATTTCTATTTTAAGTAATGCAACCAATATATTGAAAAAGTAAATAGTATAAAAAATAAAAAGGCTTTCATAGCAATTTTCTGACACTGTTCAAGCCATTATTAACAATAATATTGATTAATTAAATTAAACAATTGACTAAACTTAAGGCATGCCGCTGTAAAGTGTGAAGTGTCAGGGCTTAAACTAGCACGTCAAGGACCTTCCACTTTACCTGTGGTGCTGAAAATGCGCTCAGATGAACAGCTGGAGGTGGCAGATGCACAAGTCGTGACATTTGGGAAGACGACTCAGCATTGTTCCACCAGAGAAGAGGGTTATCAACCCCTTGAATGATGGGCTTCAAGCTGTATATTTTATCATTTCAGCTGCAGCTTGCACTTCTGCAGAGATCCCCAAACTTTTCTTGTGAGGGCCACATAAGTGTTTTATTCTCTGTTGGGGGGCCGGGGTCAGTTTGTGAGCTAACAGAAAAGTGTAACAATCACAGCCTTAATGTAAACATTTATGGTTTTCCAGAAAGCCATACATAGCCAAATTTTAAATAATTAATTTCTGTAATCTTCACAGAAAAAAATTATACTAAAACATTTAAAAAACAAGATAGATACCATTACCTTACATTAATAACTGAAGATGCTTAAATTTTTCGCTAAAACACTGAAGGTAATAGTGGAAAATGCTGACGTTGATAGCTGAAAATGCAGAAACTAATAGCTAGCTAAAATATTAGCGAAGTGCCAAATTAGCTGAAAAAAACCTCAAAACTCAAAAATCTAAATTACCAAAACAGCTAGTATATAGCTGAAATATTGAAATATTTGCTAAACTTAAAAAAAAGCAAAAAAAAAAAAAAAAAAAAAAAAAAGGCTAAATTAGCCAAAAAAGCTAGCATGGAGCTGAAATATTAGCTAAATGCCAAACTAGCCCTAAATACTGGAAAAATGTCTGATGTAGCCAAAACAGTTTAGGGTGGTGGGCCAAATGTGGAGGAGGGCCGGAAGTGGCCGGGGAGAAGGAGGTCTGGGAGTTTTGCTCAGACTGCTTCCCTCGTGACCCGGTCCCGCACGAGTGGAAGATGATGGCTGGATGAATGGAAAAATCATCTCTTTCATAATTCCTTTTTTTTTTTGCATATCACAGATTTTTCTCATATCTTGCTGGCCTAATATATATTAGGGCTTCCACAATTTGTCAACTAATTGATGAGTAATCGACTATTAAAATAGCCGACAACTAATTTAAAAGTCGATTAGTCATTGCTTAATATTATATTGAGTCGGACTGTCTTAAAGTTGAACAAAGTTGTGAGTTTTAGTTAGTTTAAAGCTTATGATTGTTAAAATGTGTGTTTTACATCCACTCTGTGCATGACCTGATTAGTCAGCTAATTGGAAAAATAATCTGTGGTTAGTTGACTATTAAAATGATCATGTGGTTTGATCTGCAGTCCCAGGTTGCAAATAGAGTGGACCCTGTCCACGCTGTCCACATTTATGTACTGTGGGGGTGGGTCCACTCTGCCTTTTGCGAGGTCCAAAGGATGTAGGTTGTTACATGAGCACCAGCGCTCCAGTCGGGTGACCTCATCCCTGCAGTCCGATTCATCCTCCCTGAGGTGAGCCCGACCATGTGCAAATAGGGAAGGGGAGGCCCAAGTTTGCAGTTTCTCTTCCAGGATGTCAGGGATGATGTTGTTGAAGGTTGGTTACGGGTTGATGGTGGAGGTTTTTAGGCAGGCTTGAATGCTGCACTGTTCCACAAACTGGTTGTATATTTTGTTAAAAACCCCTGTCAGTTGATCCGCTCAAACAACCAAGTGCCTTGCCTGGTAAAACAACCAAGTGCCTTGCCTGGTATTCCAATTGGGCCTGTTTTCTTCCTCGATTTGGCCGACTCTAGTACACGTACCTGAAATATTAGTGTTCCGTTGATTTGGGGTGGTGATGCTCATGGTGTGTCCACTGGGGGCCAGTGGGTACTGTGTTGCTGCTCCAGTGCTTTGTGATGTTGTTTATACCCTGTGCCACCTCTTCCACATCAGTGAAGTGGTCCTCAATTCTCCTCTTGTTGGCCATCTTTGCCTCATTAATGCTTCTTTTCTAGAGCTGATCTGGCAGTGCCTTGTTGGAGCGATCTCTGTCCCTGGACCTGAAGGCTGTGTTTTGTTTTTTTTTTAAGGAGAGATGTCACTTCACTGGTCCTCCATGGTATCTGGTTTTGGAATACTCTGATCCTTCTTGTTGACAGACAGATTTAAGAGAGAACTGTGTTTCTGGGTGTCCCTGGAGATCATGGCTGTAGAATGTGTCCCAGAGTGTGTTTGAGAAGGACCGTTTCAGGCCAGAGAGCGATTCCTGGTCCATTTGGGTGTACTCGGACTGAAAATTTGCTCCGGATTTTTTGGGGAAACAAACTGTGGTTCACTTTAAGCCAATCAAATGTATTCAATTTGAATACATTTTTAGCTTGAAAGTGCATTTCTGTCTATTTCTTTTTTTCAATTGGTGAATCAGGAGCAGAATACAAAATGCAGCTTGAAAAAGATTGTAGTAGAAGAAGCTACCATTGGTGGACGACAAGCTCACTGGCCACTTTAATGGCCACTCCAACTGCTTTTAACATAAACTTTATACTTTATATACACTTTTGACTTTTTCATTTTATTCTTAAACTTTGATTTTACCGGGAGGATCACTTGAGAACAAATTCTCATTTACAATGATGACCTGGCTACGCTGATGATACACAGCTTTAGATTGCCACGTCATGATGACCATGAAACTTTAAACACTCTTTTTAGTTGTATTTTAGCTATAAAGTCATGGATGCCAGAGAATTCTTTGCTCAACCAGGACAAAACTGATTGTTTTAATCATTGGACCTGAAGACAAGAGAGAGATTATTTTACCAAAGCTTTAGAATTTTAATCCTTCCCACTGCATAAGAAACCTCGTTATACTTTTTGACTCTGAGCTGAATTTTATCCCTCATATTAAAAATGACATTAAAACAGGATTTTATAATTTTAAAAACATCGCCAGAGTCTGCCCATTCCTCTCTCTTGTCAGCACAGAGGTGCTGATGCATGCTTTTTTTTAGTCATTTAGATTATTGTAATGCCCTGTTCTTGTTTACCTAAAATGTCTCTTGATAGCTTACAATTATTACAGAACTCAGTGGCACGAGTTCTGACAAGGACCAGGAGGCAGGAACACATTACATCCATTTGAAATCACTGCACTGGCTCCCTGTGCGACTCAGGATTGATTTTAAGATTATTTTAATGGTTTATAATGTATTATTTAAGTGATCTGCTTTTAGAATACAAACCTTAGCAAACTCTGAGATCTACTGGTACCAGATTTTAGTTTTACCTAAGGTGAGGACCAAACCTTCGGTGAAGTTTCAATCTGCTATTACGGTCTTTTCCTGTAGAAGAGCCTCAGAGTCGCAGAGACTGTAGAGATTTTTAACCCCCGTGCTCTCTTATGGAGTACAGATGATCACACCCTTACATTGGTGTGTGACCACTCCTACGACAAAGGTGAACAAAACTGGACAAGATTTTCTAGGAACTATGGCAATGTTCTCTAGCAGAACTGGATCCTGGTTTAACAAGATCTCAAATACTATTTCCTCACCGCAGAGCCAGCTTAAGTTTGTTTTAGAAGTTAGCATTTATAATAATAATTGTATTGGGGTATGGATGTATTTATAAATTGATGGAAGAGGGAGGTTGAGGGTGGGTTGAGTTGTTTTTTAACTTGTCTTTGTTTTTAATTGTAAAGCGCTTTAAGCTGTGGAACTATGAGAAATACTTTTTTATGAATAAAGTTTGATTTGAACTGAATGACATGGCAGCAACTCAATGCATTTAGGCATGTAGACATGGTCAAGATATTCTGCTGCAGTTCAGTTCTGTTTTGAAACTTACCAAAATCTACTTTTTCTTGTGTTCTTGCAGTCCTCCCTCAACATTATGTGACTGAAGGAAAAATCTCTGCAACCAGCAAAAAAACTCCAGAATGGAACAAGACAAACCAGAACTTCCACAGATCAAAGAGGAACAGGAGGAACTAGAATCTTTACAGATCAAAGAGGAACAGGAGGAACCAGGACCTACACACATTAAAGTAGAACAAGAGGAACCAGAAACTCTACAGATTAAAGAGGAGGAAGAAGGGTTTTGGATCAGTCAGGATGAAGACCAGCTTGATCTGAAGCAGGATGCCGATGCTTATGAGGAAAGTGACCACAGTGAAACAGATTTAAGCAATTGGCCGAGCTTTAATGCAACTGATAGTCAGGATGAAGAGGGAAGCCAATATGAAGAATCGACATCAACCACAGATGAAGAGATGGACCCACAGAACAGAGATCAAAGTAGGAGAAGAAATAGAAATAATTTCCAAAATGTGGACACCTTTTACATGTCAGAAAGTCAATATGGCTCTGATGTCAGAAAAAAACCCAAGACAACTTTGATTGAGAAATGCAAACAAGTCCCAAAAGGAAAAAAAAATTCCTATGTTAAGTCTGGCGAAAAACCTCTCGTCTGTGAAGAATGTAATAAAACTTTTAGTTACTGGTCCAAGTTCAGACTTCACATGAGAAGCCACACAGGAGAAAAGCCTTTTTCTTGTCAAGAATGTGATAAATGTTTCCGTGAAAAATCCGGTCTCAAAGTTCACCTAAGATCTCACACGGGAGAAAAGCCTTTTTCTTGTCAAGAATGTGATAAAAGTTTTCGTGAAAAATCTCATCTCAAAAGACACATCAGAACTCACACAGGAGAAAAGCCATTTTCTTGTCAAGAATGTGATATAAGTTTTGGTCGAATATCTAGTCTCAAAGCACACATGATAATTCATACAGGAGAAAAGCCCTTTTCTTGTAAAGAATGTGATAAAAGTTTTCGTGAAAAATCTCACCTCAAAAGACACATGAGAACTCACACAGGAGAGAAGCCTTTTTCCTGTCAAGAATGTGATGCAAGTTTTAGTCTTAAGTCTCATCTTGAAACACACATGAGAACTCACACAGGAGAGAAGCCTTTTTCTTGTAAAGAATGTGATAAAAGTTTTAGTCAAATATCTCATCTTAGAAGACACGTGATGACTCATACAGGAGAGAAGCCTTTTTCTTGTCAAGAATGTGATGCAAGTTTTAGTCAAATATGTCATCTCAAAAGACACATGACGACACACGTGCCGTGAAAAATAGTAGAAGTTTATATGGGATGGGGGAAATCTTGTGAGAGTTTCATTTCTTTCACTGAATAACTTCACAATGATGTAAATACATTAAGTCTTTTTAAAATGTATTTGATCTTATTTCACTGATTAAAAATAAGTTCTGGGTCTACGAAAATTACTATAATTATGGGAAAAAAATAACATTTAGATTCTCTTAAGATTCCACCCTGCTCTCCTAATTAACTCTAAACACTTAGAGATTTTCTGAGCCTTTACAAAAAGCTGTGTGGAGATGCCTATTTTCCAATAGAACTTGGCACCTTCCAATACTGCTAAAGGTGCAGTGGGACAAAAAAACTATTTAGTAAGCCACAAATTTTCCTTCTTTTTAATGTATACTTCAACTTTTAGAAATATATAAAAAGAAAAAAATTGCAGCCTGATTTTTAAATAATTCATTTGAGAATTATGGTGGGAACTATGTAGTAAAGAATAAGTGTTTGATCAATAGCAAAAGCTTAACTCAATACTTTGCTGTTTACCCTTTGTTGGCAATGACAGCAGTCAAATGTTTTCTGCAAGTCTTCACAAAGTTTTCACAAACTGTTGCTGGAATTTTTGCCCATTCCTCTATGCAGATCTCCTCTAGAGCGGTGATGTTTTGGGTTTTCTCTGGGCAAGACAGGTTTTTAACTCCCTCTAAAAAATTTCTATTTGCTTTAGGTCTGGAGACTGGGTAGACCACTCCAGGACCTTAAAATGATTCTTATGAAGACACTTCTTTGTTATCCAGGACGTCTGTTTGGGTTAGTCATGCTAAAGACCCAGCCACATTTCATCTTTAGTGCTCTAACTGATGGCAGAAAATCTGATCATACATGCCCCTTTCATTCTTACAATACACAATGCAGTCGTCCTGGTCGCTTTGCTGAAAACCAGTCCCAAAGCATGATGTTTCCACCCCGTGCTTAACAGTAGGTATAGTGTTCTTTGGATTCAACTTGGCCTTTTTCTCCTCCAAACGAGTAAAGTTCCAAAAAAGTTCTTATTTGGTTTCATTTGACCGTATTATATGAACTGTATCAGATTAACATAAATATATTCAAATTAAATCGATTTTTTTATGTATTTCTAAGCATGTGTCTAAATTTGTAAACTTAAAATTGAATTGAATTGAGGAATCAGAAGAATCGAAAAAAATTGGAATCGATTCAGACCCTGTTGAATTGATTAGAATCGTTTCTGGAAATTCTAACCGATACCCAGCCCTAATTGCTTAGAGGTTATCTAATACATATTTTCCACCATAATTTGTAAATAAATTATTACAAAAATCAGTGTGAGTTTATGTATTTTTATTTTTTCAATTTGTCTCTCATAGTTTAGGTATACCTAACCATACCTCTCATCTCTTTTAAGTGGGAGAACTTGCACAATTGGTGGCTGAATAAACACTTTTTTGTAAAGTCCACTGACCAGTACCTGATAAAAAATGTCTGTTACCTGTTTGCAAGAGGAAGAAGAGACACCAGCAACCTGAGCTTTCTTTACATCTACACAAAGCCACAGCCTCTCCATACCATTGCACTTCAATTAATGAGGCATTAACCAAAGGACTTTTTAATTTCGCTGTACATATGAAAATGAATATAATAAATCTATTATTGAAGAAGTAATTAAAAAAGAAACACGAGAGTATTGGATGCAAAGAAATGATCAGTTTTTTTAAAGTTTGACGTGTGCTAAAACATCTTTTTTTAATTTTTTTAACATGATTTCCTTATTTTGTTAGGCATTATTTTTTTTAGGTTTTCTTTTTTTTTTTTAATATTTTTATCTTTTATTTTTTTTAGGTTTTCATCTTGTATACGCCACAATAATCAAAATAAAAAGAATGATACATTTTAATGTATTTTAAGTAATTATCTACAAACGAGTTTCACTTCTTTAGTCAACTGACATAACTGTTTTAAATATTTATAAATATTTTTTAAAAACACATGAAAGGTAAAAGGGTTATGAATTATAACAAATACATTTTCAACTCTTTGTTGGCTTTTATTTGTCTAAAGGTAATGTAATTTTTTGTTTTCTTTTAAAGGAATTTTGTTAAACAACAATTCAAAGCTAAAATCATTTTGATGTCGGTTGATTTTTATAAGAAGATTTTAGTTTTTTGTTGGTTTGATTTTATGTTGTTGACAATTGTTGTTTATGCTATAACAATGTGTATGTGTATTACTATTACAAAAAACATCTATACTTCTTTAATGTTGACATTTTATGTAATAAGTTCTCATTTCATTATTGTTTTCAACTGAGAGAATTTTGATTGAAGTTTATATTTTTGCTAAATCATGAGTGCAAGTGAAATGTAAAAATGTAATAAGGAAAAGGAAGATAAAGAAACATAAGTGTTTCTACCTTGTGTTCATGTTTTTAGGTAGAGTTTAGAACTGTTGTATCTGTTCTTTGTAGTTTTTAGTGTTCCGTCACAAACTTAACTCCGAAGAATAAAGTTGATGTGAACATCAGTAAGAACCGTGGAGTCTGCTGTTTGTTGGTTCTCAGGAGGTTCTAAAGCTGTTCTCCATAATTTCATTCTCAGTGGAGATCACAAGACTGAGATGAGATCACATCAGAGGCTGTGAGAAGAGATCAGAAGCAAACAAACTGCTTCTCCGTGGTTTTCATTACTCTTGAGTGTAGCAGTGAGAGTTAACGTAGCTCAACAGCAATCTTGGAACTTCCTTCTAGCTGTAAGTCTCAGATCCTTGAGTTTTGGCAGATCATATCAAGGACACCCAATAAAAAAGTTACACATTGGTCTTCATAAAGCATAATTTCAGTAGCAATCATCATTTAATCATATTGAATTTTTTTCTGACATCTGCCTGTTTCATCTCTGAAACTCTTAACCAAACAGCACTTTCTTCAACAGAGCAGATTTTCTTGTAGATCTTCATGGACATGTCTCATTTCAGTGCAGATTGGTAAAATCAAACATAAAAAAGAGAGTAGAGTGAAAAAGATGCGTGTGAAGGCTGACACTGATGAATAATTATGAGTCCAGAACTGCTGTAAGAATGGCCTTGGTGCATGTGCTGTTTTTTTGTGAAGGATGTTTAGAGAATGCTGGTCCACTCTGCGGTACAGAGAGGTGAAGGAGTAGTGAATACAGAGAGCTGGTGTGTGGGTTTTTGTGTGTGTTAGTCTTTGCTTGTATTTGAGGGTGCTTCAGTCCTTTTTTTTTTCTTTCTTCTCTAGTTTATTGTTTTTCATCTTGTAAGCATCCAATACTGAAGACCCTCTTGGAAACAAGATGTTGTATCTTAAAATGCTCCCAATACTAAAGAGAAAAGAAGCAGAAGTTTTCTTGACATTCAAAATTAGAATAAGAAGATGAAGTGCAGTTCTCCATCAGTACACCAGGGGAGCTGTAACACAATAACTGCACACTTGATCACGAGAGAGAGAGAGAGTGGAGCTGATCTCAGATCAGTTCATGCTGCAGCTCTGACACTCATCTCCTTTTCCTCTGATTCCTCCATCATTCTTTTCTCCAACTCCAAGGAACACCGTCCAGAGTCCAGATCTCTGCAGACCAGCTGCTTCTCTTCTCCACTTGCCCTGGAAGAAAACCAGAAGCACAAGCCCTACCCCTCCCACCCGTAAAGAGAAAGCATAAAGATAGTGTCTCTGTGTCAAAAATCCTTTTTGCTTTCATTTAAAATAACCACAAGGAGACACATACTTTTCGGTCTTTGCTCAATAATTCATGTTCAAACCAGTTCTTCTAATTCCTCACTAGCTTTCCTTGTACTTCCACCAGGAAATTATTTACTTGTTTCTGCAGTCGTTCTCTCAATATCACCCATCTGCTTACGTCATTCTCAGATACGTTTAGGATCCAACCCAAAACGTTGTGTAGATTTTTCACCAGAATGTTCTTTGGCCATGCCAGTGAAGGAGTGCTTAAGCACCAAATCAAATGAATGTTTCTTGACCATCACCGTCTGCTCTGGGATTTCAAGTTTAGACGACATTTCAGGTAACATTCAATAGAACTTTCGTTATTCCATTTGAACTTCTTTAGACTTTCTTTCCACATTTTTTCCGCTTTTTCAATCCCTTTTAGGTGAAGCTGTCACATATTGTTTTCATAATGAACTTTGAGTGGATCCAATAGTCAGATTACATCTTAAAGAAATTGAATAATTCTTCAGCTGCTCTGTTCTGGAACACTACCTTCGGATCTGCCTCAAAAGACCTGTTTTCATTTTCCATGAGAGAAGATTTGGATGGATGACTCTCAGCCGACATGTCTTGAGGGCTTGTCGTTGTCTGAGTTTGACATGTACATTCATCAGAGGTCAGGGGTCAGCAATTTTTATGTCCCAATTCAACCTTTTCTTATGAACAGCTGAGCCAACTCTAGCACAAAGAAATACAAAAACCTTTCCATTATCTGAGAAATTTTATTCAATTCACAAACAGCAGGTCAAATAGTTTTTTAAATATATTTAACTCAAAAAAGTGCTTTCATAATAATATTCCACAAGGAAAACAATTGAAATAGTATTGGAACTATGTTTGTTTAAAACAAAAAGTACTGCATTTGTGGTATATCATGCAAACAGAAATAGAATTGTATACGTCAGAAAATGTTCTATCAATATTTCAAAGAACTTCACAACCATTGAAAATAATAATAAAAAAAAAAAAAAACAAGCTCTGGCTTTGTCATCTTTTGTTACATTATGAGACTGGATCTGATTAACTTAAAGGGGTCCTACCATGATTTTTTCAGCCTTTCAGAGTAAACTATATCCATGTATGATCATATATTACCTTTGGAACACCAAAAAACAAATAATTTATGAAATGAAAGTCATTTTTGTGGTCCGTTTTATACCCGGAAGTAAAACAACTCGATTTCTGAGCCTCTGCCTTTCGCTCCTTGTCGGTCCCGCCCATTTCATGACGTCATCCTTGTGCCGGATTCTCAAGCGTGAGCAAACTTTGTAAACAAAACTAAAAGAATGATGGATGTGCTACGGTCTGCAAAATCTTTTCTAGATTTTTCCCTTTTTCAAACTTTTTATTTTGCGGATGTATTTTGAGCGTCTGTATGAAGGCAAGATTCAATACGGTTTGGTACCGCGAAGAAATCCTGCACAACGGTTACTGGAGGCGCTACAGGTACACACGCTACACTACACTTCGTTAGAAACAATGTGGATCATGTTAAAAGTTGTTTTATTGATCCTGAATTCATCCGACCACATTTTAATGAGTCTCATTGTTGTGTTGTTATAGTTTGTTTTTAAGAGAATTTTGTTGAGACCACAATAGAGCTTTTACGGCAGCCCACCACACGCACGCGTCGCGTAGGAGACACAGAAAAGCGAGTTATACGTTTTTTGATGGTGTTAAAATAAACGTTCTAACAAGTAAACAGTTGGAACAATTATTTCCTTTTAGATAATATGACAATCTAATGCTCTACATTTGTGCCAAAATAGCTGATCTTCACAGAATCACATAAATCCCTTTGATTATGCAATGAAGAGTTACGTTATGTTAAGGGTGGGTGTTATTTATATGTGTCCATGTGTTTGTTTGATCAGCTGGTATAAAGATTAAAATATTGCTTTGTCATAATATAATTCACTTTATACGTGAACTTTTAATTGAAGAATTAAGTAAAAAGTTACATTTATTAGACCTGAAAATATCAAAGATCTGGCTTCTCCCTACCCCATTATTTAGCCCTCCAAATGAAGAGACACTATATTTCCAGGCGGAAAAATTGTGTCTTTAAATTCAGACAACACTCCCTCTTCATGACGTCATTATTATTCGCCAGTTATTTACTTTAGCATGTACCTGCCAGCGCTCGGAAAATACACAATAGCATTGGTTTTGTAGCTTTATAAAGTTATACTGAAAACAAAAATTAATAATTTAGATTTAAACGTAAACTTCTGTGCTTCAAAAAACACCCACATGAAGAAATGCGTTTCTCCTCGGCAACACAGTAAAACATGGATTGCCCTCGCGGGTAGATGGATACAAAGACCCCGCATGTTACCCTAAAAAAAATTTCAGGCACCCCTACCCCTTCAAATGCCCCTACAATTGGAGGGGTAGGGAGAAGCCGGAGGGGTAGAGGAATAGTCTATACCTAGTGTGTAATCATCTCATTCCCCTTTGTGAGAGTTAAAAAATAACAATAAAAAAAAAGAAACATGACTAACCATCAGACCATCTGGTTTCCTCTAACAGAACCAGAACATTAAGACTGAACTTAACACAGAACCATTGAGGAACCAGGCCAGAACCCAAATCCAGGGTAAAGAGGTTCAGTGAATGTGGTGTTGAAGGTGTGAAGGTGGATCAGTGAGTCATTGGAAACTCTGAAGAAGGACAGAGTCCCAGCAGGACAGTCCACATACACTGCTACTCTGAGAGAGGAGGAGGAAGAAGAGAAAGGAAAGACTGAAGACATTTTGTTATCATGCCAGACATAGAAACCATCATAATCAGAATAGAACAGACTCCAGGACTGATTGTTTTGTCCAAGTAAACAGTCATTAGTGTTTATTTTCCGTCTGATTCCTCTGTAACTCACTGATGTGGAAACTCTATTTGTCAACTCAACCTCCCAGTAACAGCGACCAATCAGACCATCTCTGCACAGCAGCTGATACCAGTGTTCAAATCTTTCTGGATGATCAGGATATGACTGAAGCTCCTCCTCAAAGGTCACCTTCCTGTTGTTGTCAGAGAGTTTGAGGTTCCTGTTCACTGTGTTTGTGTCGATTGTGAGGTGACAGGAATCTGATGGAGAAACAAACACAATCCAGATGCAGTTATTGATCCATCATCTGTTCAATGATGGACACTTTATGAGGAGTAATGAATTAATGATAAGACAGTTTGAAGATTTTTGAACGTGCGCTGCTTTGTTGCTATTAAAAACTTACACTTTCTCAGACCTGGAGTCAACCATTGAACTCCAGCATGCTCCGCCCTGAAAGAAAGACAAGGAAGTTCAGAGCATCACACCATCTTTCAGAATTAAAACAAGAACATCACATGGCTCTCAGTATTTTATTGTTATGCATTGATGAAGGAACAATTCAACATCTGGACACATCTACTGTAAGGTTCTGTCCTGACTCATCATAGTCCAGCCGTATGAAGGTTTTTTTTCATTTTATCTCAGTTGAAGCAGCAGCAGGAATAAGCAGAAACCATGTCATCCCTAACGGTGACTGCAGCTCTTATTGTGCTGATACAGCAGAAAACCACATTGGTTGACCTTCACTATGTTTAGAATGAATAAAGGCCCAGAGTTGTTGATCTGATGACCACAATAATCATTAAACATGATCAGACTGTGTCATATTCTTAACATTTCTGTTGTTTTCTGAGTTGATAAAGTCTGTGAATGAAGCATCTTTCCTCTTCATTGCAACATTTTGAAAAAAAAAAACAGAAAAGAAAATAGGCAGAAATGGATTTCAAAATACGAAATAAAGGCTGCTGATACTATTTCTAAGAATCTTAGATGAGTGAAGGCAAATAGTATATTTGCAGTTCTTCCTCATCTGCCACATGCATGTCTGCAGCAGGTCTCTCCGTACCTGAGAGTGTCCAGTCTCCAGTGTGGATCCTCCAGTGCAGCAGAAAGCAGCTTCATTCCAGCCTCTCCTGGATGATTGTAGCTCAGGTCCAGTTCTCTCAGATGGGAGGGGTTAGAGTTCAGAGCTGAGGCCAGAGAGGTACAGCCTTGCTCTGTGATCAGACAACCTGACAGACTGCAGACACAACACAAGGCAGAACATGTGAGAGAACTGCAGTGAAGTTGACGCTTACAGGTTCACACAAACTGAATTTTTCTTCATTCTTTGTCTTTTAGTTTCATGTGATCAAAGTTTTGACTTCATGAATTAGTTTGGACAAATAGCACATTTTAACTTTCACTCTGCAGGAGCTAAATCCTCCATAGCTACATATGATCCACTGGTTCTATTTCTGCTAAAGTTTCTACCTTCTCTCTCGTTCTTGACCACTTCTTGAACTGGGTTCTGCTGAGGCAGCAGCTGTTCTGTTCTTTTCAGATTGGTGCTGCTTACAGTTTGTTTCAATGTAGAGAGATGTTGTACATTTGTTCAGATCAACTGTAGACACTTTGGAACGACTGCATTTTTCTAACACAACTGCTGTAATTGAGCTGCGCATGTTTTTAATTTGCACACGTGGATTATTGATTAAAGTCGTAAACATGGACTTCTTCTAGTACACATGGATGGACCTGTCTCCTCCTTTTTTATTCTGATGGGGAAAGCCACAAATCTAGAATGATCACTGTGATCATCAAACTAACCAGGATGGATAGGATCAGGAATGAATCCATCAGAGATACAGCACATCTTAGAGGTTTTGGAGATAAAGTCAGAGAGGCCAGACTGAGATGATTCATACATGCCTAGAAGAGAGACAGTGAATATATTGGTAGAAGGATGCTAAGTCTAGAGCTGTCAAGAAAGAGGTCTAGAGGAAAACCAAATAGGTTTATGCATTCAGTGAAGAAAGATATGAAGGTAGCTGCTGAGTAGAGGAAGAAGAAGACAGGGGTAGATGGAGGAAACTGGTTCACTAAGGTGACCCCTGAAGAGAAAAGCTGAAAGGAAAAGAAGAAGAATTTGGAAAACCTTCCTCTGGTGTTATCTTCACAGAAACATGTCTATAACATTCTCTTAATCAAAAAAAAAAAAAAAAAGAAAAAAGAAAGAAAAACCTGTAACCAAGATTTGAATTAAAAAAATAGTCTGACCTGAGACTCTCCAGTTCACAGTGTGGACTCTCCAGTCCAGCAGAAAGAAGCTTCACTCCTGAATCCTGCAGGTTGTTGTTACTCAGGTCCAGATCTCTGAGTCTGGAGGACTGAGAGCTGAGAACTGAGGACAGAGCTTCACAGCATCTCTCTGAAAGGTTACAGCACCCCAGTCTGCAGAAAACAAAATAGAACAGTAGTTGTTGGTCAAATATCTGTCAATTGTTATCTCTTGTTGATTTGGTAATGTTGAATGAGTAGATTGAAAAATATACTTTTTTCTGTCTGTTTCCTATTGTTTAAAACTTATTTGAAAAATGTTCTATGTATGATTGATTGGCAAAAATAATGAACATTAAATATAATTCAGTTGTTTACTTAAAGTGAATTTCATGATGGTTCTTACAGTGCTTTGTTGGAGGCTTTGATCACTGGCAGCAGCTTCAGAAGAGCCTCCTCTGAAGCAGAGTATTTATTAAGGTCAAACACTTTTAGATCTTCTTCTGATGACAGTAAGATGAAGACCAGAGCTGACCACTGAGCAGGAGACAGTTCATCTGTGGAGAGACGTCCTGACCTCAGGAACTGTTGGATCTCCTCCACTAGAGAACCATCATTCAGTTCATTCAGACAGTGGAACAGGTTGATGCTTTTCTCTGCAGACAGATTCTTACTGATCTTCTCCTTGATGTACTGGACTGTTTCCAGATTGGTCTGTGAGCTACTTCCTGTCTGTGTCAGCAGACCTCGTAGAAGATTCTGATTGGTTTGTAGTGAAAGACCCAGGAGGAAGCGGAGGAACAAGTCCAGGTGTCCATTTGGACTCTGTAAGGCCTTGTTAATAGCACTCTGGTAGAACTGGACTGACATCTTCTGTTGTTCCTCCATGATGTTAACTCCAAACTTAATGAAGGTCAGGTGGACATGAAGAGCAGCCAGAAACTCCTGAACACTCAGATGGATGAAGCAGAACACCTTGTCCTGGTACAGTCCTCTCTCCTCTCTAAAGATCTGTGTGAACACTCCTGAGTACACTGAGGCTGCTCTGATATCGATGCCACACTCTGTCAGGTCAGATTCATAGAAGATCAGGTTTCCTTTCTGCAGCTGCTCAAAAGCCAGTTTTCCCAGAGACTCCATCATCTTCCTGCTCTCTGGACTCCAGTGAGGATCTGTCTCAGCTCCTCCATCATACTTGACCTTCTTGACTTTGGCCTGAACCACCAGGAAGTGGATGTACATCTCAGTCAGGCTCTTGGGCAGCTCTCCTCCCTCTCTGCTCTTCAGCAGATCCTCCAGAACTGTAGCAGTGATCCAGCAGAAGACTGGGATGTGGCACATGATGTGGAGGCTTCGGGATCTCTTGATGTGGGTGATGATCCTTCTGGCCTTCTCGTCATCTCTGAATCTCTTCCTGAAGTACTCCTCCTTCTGTGGCTCATTGAACCCTCTGACCTCTGTCACCATGTCAACACACTCAGCAGGGATCTGATTGGCTGCTGCAGGTCGTGTTGTTATCCAGAGGTGAGCAGAGGGAAGCAGGTTCCCCTTGATGAGGTTTGTCAGCAGATCACCCACTGAGGTGGACTTTCTTGGGTCAGTTAGAATCTGAGTCTTGTGGAAGTCCAGAGGAAGTCGACTCTCATCCAGACCAGCAAAGATGAAGATGATCTGGAAGTCTTCAAAGCTGCAGATTCCTGCTTGTTTGGTTTCAGGGAAGAAGTGATGAACAAGTTCCACCAAGCTGAACTTCTCCTCTTTCAGCACATTCAGCTCTCTGAAAGTGAATGGAAATATGAAGTGGATGTTCTGGTTGGCTTTGCCTTCAGCCCAGTCCAGAGTGAACTTCTGTGTTAAGACTGTTTTCCCGATGCCAGCCACTCCCTTTGTCATCACGGTTCTGATTGGTTCTTGTCTTCCAGCTGGGAGTTGAAAGAGCTCTTCTTGTCTGATGCTTGTTTCTGCTCTGTCTGCTTTCCTGGATGCTGCTTCAATCTGTCTGACCTCATGTTCTTCATTCAGCTCTCCAGTTCCTCCCTCTGTGATGTAGAGCTCTGTGTAGATCTCATTCAGAAGGGTTGGGTTTCCTGCTTTAGAGATTCCACCAAACACACACTGGAATTTCTTCTTTAGCCTGGATTGGACTTTATGTCGACAACCCTCAAAAGATCCTGAATGAAGACAACAAACAGCATAAATAAACTCTCTGCAGCCCTGAATAATAAATATTTGAATCCACGTTGTTCCATGTGTTCAGACATCAGTAAATCTTCATTTATCCAGCAGCTGAAACCTTCAGAGAAATCCTCTTACTGTTCTGCAGTCGATCAGCCAGCTCCTCCTGCTTCATTCTCCTCAGGAAGTTCTCTGTGATCTTCATCAGTGACTCTCTGCTGCTCCTCTGTTCTTCATCTTCATCCTCCAGCTCCTCCTTATCCTCCCTCTGATTCAGAATCTTCTGGATGTTCTTCAGCTCCTTCTTCACAAAAGTAACAATGTTGTCCTCCAGCAGCTGCAACAGAATTCTAGATGAATGATCCAGTCAGAGTGAAGTCATGGAGCCAAACATCAGCTCCATATTGGACACACTGACAATCCACTGGTCTACAAAGTGCAGCATGGAGATGACTGAACAGAATGATGGAAAAGTAGTTGTTGTTCATGTACAGACCAGAAATATGGAGTCCAGCTGTGTTTGATGCTGCTGGACAGACGGATCACTGGGAGTCTCTGAGCTCTGCTTGTCCACTCTGTGGAGAATCAACAACATTGAGATCTATTCTGTCTGTGCTGGTAGATTTCAACCCAAACTAGATCAGTTCACCAAGTCACAGATAGAATTCCTAATGTACAAACAAGTAGATTCCCATTTATTTATATGCAAATATAATGTTTACTCAAATCTTTTTCCATTGTGGTTAGGTTTAAAATAGACTCATTTAGAATAATTAATCTATAAATTTTGTTTTGGGATATGGGATGATGCAGGAGTGCACAGACATAAAAGTGAGAACATGCAAACTCCACAAAGAAAAATTCCAGATGGAATTTGAACCAGTTACAGAAATTTTAAAATCAGTCTAATTATTTACATGTATTAGAACATATAAAGTACTGTACTATGTGTTTCTAATGAAAAATTGAATGTTCAGATTTAGAACAGTAAACTCTACTCTCTTTCTTGGGCAAGCTCTTTACAAGGATCTTGCTCTCTTATGCTCTTTCAACCATCAGAAGCAGGCTGATTAAATGCCCAATTGGTCCACAACAGATCACTTCTCAGCCGTCCATTTGCTCATAGAGAAGTCCTATTATTTCTGTAAAGATCTCCATCTCTACACTGGTTTCATAGATCTGAAGGACAACTTTGACACTGTCTGCCATACTTCCCTGTGGAATATCGTACAAGCCCCTGATTAATATCAAAGATCATTTTCCTATTCAAGCTGCTCTAAGGCAGTGTAAATGACAGACTCCAACTGGTTTACCATCTCCAGACGCATTCTCCAGTCATGTGGAGGCTGCTGACCACTTCAGCTGCATCACAGATCATGTAATGTGTCGGATATGTGAGCAAGTCCATGCAATTGTAACCCATGGTTATTTTAGGGCCTTAACCCACTGTTGTTTTGGAGCCAGAATAACTAATACTATAGTTATCTCTAAATGTCTCAGAATGCTCGGCAAAAGCTGTAATTTCGGATGGTCCTTAAATGCACCACAGCCCTGCAGGTAGCCCCGTAGAAACAGAGAAAAAAAAGAGTTGTCGCACATTTTTGTCGGGACTCAGAAGCCAAGCAGACAACCTGTGTAGACGAGGACGATCCCGGAAGAGAATTTTTATTTAAGAACTTGAGTTTTTTTCTATGAACGTTTTGTTTTTTATGAACATCCTAGTGAGTTTTGAGTTTTAATTTCCAGTTAAACTGTTTGAACGTGCTGTAGGAAAAAACAGACGTATACAGATTATGCAAATGAGGGCATGTTGTTGTTAATAAAAAAACAGTCAGGATTTGTTTTTTGAAGGAATACTTGATTACCTTGCATAAGCTAGCATAGCTAATTTTTTTTTTTTTAGCTTGCCGCATTGCATAAGCTAGCAGACCTGCACGTGGGGTGAAGCAAATCTTCTTTTGTTCTTTTTATGTGCAATTGACGTTGTTGCATTTTCGTGAATGTATTAAGTTATTGGAGAAACTATATATTTTTTATTTTGTAAGTACAGTCAGAACTTATTTGGAGTTCTGTAAGTAAACATTTATTTAGCTATTTATTTTGCAAATTCAGTAATTGTTCTGCACACTTGTGTGCAGACTGGTTTTTTTTATGTTGGACTCTCCTTGAAGATCCAAAGTGCACCATCGAGGGCAGGATTCTGCGAGGCTGAATTTCTGGACATCGGGACATCGTGGATCTGAAGGTTTTTAACCAGGAGCGCGGTAACGCAAATTGAATTCAGTTTTGAGGATTCCCTTTCTTATTTTTCCTATTTTTTATCCTGAGATCTCAGAGAACTATTTTTTTATTTTTTTGTCAGGCCTGACAGAAAAGAAAAAAAACAAACGGATAAATGATGCATCAAACTTGAAAACAGAGAGAATTTCTATTTTATTTGTTAAAATAAATACATGTGTATTATCTGAATGCGAGTTGGTGTTCTTATTGAAGTTGGAGGGTTTTTTTTTTTTTACAGCCAATCTCCTACAAACCTAGAAATTAGAACTAAATTATTGGAAACCCTGAATGTAGCATTTGTAGATTAAGACACCCCTGCTTATCCAGGCTAAAAAGGGTTACAAAATGTTGCTTGACATAACCACCTGACAGACCAATAATAGCCTGAGGATACCATCGTGTTCAGTAACTCCCACTGTCAGCTAAGCAACACTCTGGATATCTACAGTGATGAGGCAGAGAACCTAAAAAAAGGCCAATTTTATGTATGTCGGTGATGGCCCAGACTCAAACTATCTCACACAACACAAATCTTCAGGTTTAACTCAGCAATACTCTCCATCCTGATGATAGGCCTATGGTTCAAAGACATGACCTCTAAACAAGACCTTGGCAACAAGAACAGATGGTTTTCATAGTAGAGAGATGAGAACATCAAATGGCCCCAGAATATCACCAACAAAGCGAATGCAATGAATGCCAGCCTAGAGTGTCCTATTTGTCTGAGCAGAGCCACACTGATTGGGTCTGGGTATCTCCTTCCCCTCCCACTGGACTACAAAATGACAAAATATATTTAATTAAAACAATTTAATCATAACATCTCCCTCTGGAAATATGCTGAATAACACTATTTAACTAAATACAAACTGTTAAATAATTGTTGATGAGTGCAGTTTGTGTTTTGTGAGCTACCGGTAGCTTGAGCATCTCATAAAGAGAAACTCTTCACGCACTTGCAGAACATCTTGTTTCAGTTCACATACATCACATCTTCCTCCGCTGTTGAAACAAATTCACCGTATTCCCACTTTTTGCAGTTACAACTTTAAAAGACATTTTGCTGCATGTGGTTTAATGCTCCAAGTTTGAAGTCAGAACCCCACTGGTCAACATTTCATTTTTTACCTACCAGCCAAGATGGCGGAAAGAGTTAGATGAAGAAATCTGCCGGCCAGGCACATTTTTATACTGGAAAAATTATGACACTATTTTGCAAAGAAAATCTAGGTGTTATAGTAAAAAATGATACTATGTTGAAAGCAAAGGTTTTGTTAATTTACAGGGACACCAAGACCAATGTACAGTAAGACATGTTTGAATCAGGGTTCAAATAAATTGTTCATGCAAATAAATAGTTGGACCTTTGTTTTATAACTGCGAACACAACAAAA
The DNA here is from genome assembly GCA_003999625.1 of Oryzias javanicus. NCBI lineage: Eukaryota > Metazoa > Chordata > Actinopteri > Beloniformes > Adrianichthyidae > Oryzias > Oryzias javanicus. The sequence continues at coordinate 9,493,913 of CM012438.1, forward strand.
GCTATAGATTAAAAATTAGATTAACATAATTAAAAAGAAAGACTTTGTCTACAATTATTTGATTGCAATTAACATGACAATTTGACACTCCTGAAAAATAAACATTTCTTTTGTTTGTAGCTTTTATCTTTTATTTTTACTTTTTTAATTCTTTACAATAAAGTAATTCTAATCAATTTAAATACATTATTCTCCAAAATCTCTGTTCTCAAAGATTTCTATCAGAACACTCAACTGACAAGATCTCATTATGCATGATGCTCCAAATGAGTCTGATCAGATAGATCAAGAACTGAACCAGAACTCAAGTCATTCAGTTGAAAACTGTTGATCACCTGAACTATTATCAAGCCTTCTTTAACTCTGATAGACACTTACTGTTCTACTCCTGAACTGATGTCTTTGAAGTTAGGAGGTAGAACTTTAGACCTGTTACTCCTGAAGGACACCCAGCTGGGTTCATCTCCAGGTCCAGGTTGGTTCCTGTGAAGAATGAATGTTGTTGATGTGAGTGTTGAGCTCAGACAAGGAGAAGAGTCATGGACAGTTAGAGATGTTCATCTCACCTCTGAGCTTTGCTCTGACTCTCATCTTCCCCAACTCTTTTTTTCTTAGAGGGAGGGGCTCCTTCCTGTGTGTCCTCACACTGATCCATGCTGCTGGATTCACTGGATCAGCTCACACACACCTTCATCTGCAGAGGAAACCCTCATCATCATCAGCTCTGATCCTCCTTCACTAACAGATCAGCTGCTCTTACAGTAAGTTGATTGACTCTTCTCTTGTTTTTCCTCCATTGTCTATATATAGAACTGGACATAGCGGCAGTGACGTCATTAATAAAAAATAGATGGCACCATCTTGAAGGCAAATGAGAGTTATTGGTCTGACCCCGAATTTAGCGTGGTCCATCTCTGTTGCAGTGTTGGGCCGGAGTACCCCTAACCGTCGGCTGTGGCGCAGTGGTAGGGCGGTCAACTCCTGATAAAAGGATTGCAAGTTCGATTCCTGCCCATGTGTCAAAGTGTCCTTGGGCAAGACACTAAACCCCAAATAGATGGGAGGAGCCACCACCAGGGTGTGAATGTGTGTGTGAATGGGTGAATGGGTCTGTGACTGTAAAGTGCTTTGGGCCTTCGAAGGAAGATAGAAAGTGCTATATAAGTATACGCAATTTACCATTTAACCAAGGGGCCCCACCACCCTGGGAGCTGACCCCACATGTCCCCTCATGTCCCCTCACCCCACACAAGGAGAGAGGAGCCAAGAAGGAGCCAGTCCCAGGGGAAAATCCCAGCCCCTGCCCCCAAGCATTTCTGCTGTGGGAGAACTGGTCAGGCAGTAACGGGACCGAGGCAGCTCGACCAGCCACTGCCCCCACCGATTATCTCAGTAGAGACCATGACCCGCCACACCTCATGAGCCACGTATATATTGTGACCCCCACTCCCTATGGAAAGCCCCCCGCACCAGATGCCTTTTCCAAGCTGATATGATCAAAGAGCAGATTCCTATAAAATAAATAAAAATTCCTGCAAAATAAATGAAAATAAACATTGTAAATATACAGTTTTCTGTGTGATTTCCTATTATAATAATTTGCTGATAAGTTGTCGCCAAATATTGTAACTAAATAAATAGATTGTGAATAATGTTTTTTTAATCAATTCCAGACCCTAATAAAACCCGTTTCTTAAATAATTTAGAATTTGATTTTTATTCGATATTGACAGTCAATGACACATTTAAATATTTATTACTAATTTTAAATAATTAATGACACATGTATTTAATCATTTCATATAAAATATTTATTTCAATTTTTCCCCTTTAACCCACAGTGGATCAAGACATGATTAAATGTCATGAAATATTTTGATAAGCTTTTTAAATTTTGCTTTTTATTAATTGTATAATGTTTTCACAGGCCAGGTTTTCTATCTCATTTTTCTCCCTGGGGATTCTGCAAGGAGGCCTGAACCTGAGAAAAAGAACTGCAGCAAACACTTTTAGTGGTGCAATAGGAAATCATCAATCATCTCACGCAAACTTCACTCTTTAAACATTTAAACATAAGAGAAACCACTGGAGTTCTTACAGACTCCTCCCCCCTCTCTGTGGAGAAACTTAATTTCAGAAAAAGACCAAGAAAGAAAAATAAATAAAAATACTCTCCTATAATTGAAAACGCTTTTTTAAAATATTTTATAGTTTCATTCAGGTTTTTTGTGACTCTCAAACATTATGCACTTCCTCAAAAGTGCAACACAGCAGTGATGAAACTGCTGAACATCAGCTGCTGTACTTTAATTCCTGAACTAAAGACAAAGAACAGCTTCAACAGGAATACAAACATGCAAGTTCAGCACTGAGGTCCTGTGTGTGTCCTGACCATCAGTAGAGAGATCAAACAAACCACAGGTGAGCTTTCATACCCTCACACAGACATTCACTGTCACTGATTTGAATTTAAAATTTGAATTGAATTTGAATCTGACCTGGAAAAAAAGAGTGGAACAGAGTCATCACTTCATCTGAGATATATATAATTGTTCCAGTGATGTCACAGCAAGCAGCAAATGAGCTGCTGTATGTGTGACATCAGCCCTCTTCATTATTTTATTATTAGTTATTTAAGTTTGGACCTTGTATATGGTTGTTTTAGCATAGATATAACGCAAATACGACAGAATTAGCACAAAAGATAAAGTAAATCTGTTGTTTTAAGCCATGAAAAAAACATTGCCAACACACAGTGTTTTTGTCACTGCTTTAAAATGATTTAAATCCTGCATAAGGTTCAGTTTCTGATGTGATCAGGCAGAGAAGAGAAATCCACTAAGTCTCAAAGTTTTTCCTTCTCTGCAGCTCTGACTGTTTTATTCTGAGTCTCTGTGTTTGTGCATCAAGCTTCTATCAGGGATCAACTGCTGTCTGTAGATCATCACCTCTTCTGCCCAGTTTTACGCCTCCCTACTCTCCTCATCAACACCTTCTGGATTAAGACCCCCATGTACCCCTCAGCATCCTCCGAGTGACCTACAGTGACCTTTAGCTGCTGATTTGGAAGAACATTTTCCATTCTGAATGGAATAACAAGTTAAAGACAAATTCTTCCTCTGCTGCTCTTCTTCCTCATAGATGAGATCACATAAATAGACACATCACTGCCTTCATCATGAGTGGAGAATCCAACAGAAAACACAAAGACTCACTGTAAAGAAGAAGAAGAAGAAAGTTGGTGTCATCGTCTCCTCCGTCTCTGTCTGCTCTGACATGACACACCTGAACAGAGCTTTTTTCTGCATATGTAAATTCTGGAGGATTTGATTTCCCTGCATTCATCATGCAAAGCAGCAAAACAGGAACACGTTGGTTCAGTCTCCTAAAGTTACAGAGAATTTCCCTGATAAACAAAAGTCTGAGCACTAATTTGACTATCAGCTTCAGAATTTTGTCATGACAGATAAAGCTTTAAGCCCTTCATCACGGTGAAGTCTGTTTTCTTTAAAATTAACTATTTTTAAAGCTTCAACTATGATTAACCAATACTTTGTTCATCAGTTCAAGATGATCATTTTACTGTTAAATTATGTAAGGAAGTGATTACAATTGCATTTATCTAATGAACACACTTAAAGCAGCTCTAAATAACAATAAGATCTTGTGAGAACCGTCCTGATGTGAACTCACGAGCTTGCAGTTACGACATAGCGAAATGAGACATGAACAACTGAACTGAGTCTGTGCCACATTGGTATTGTATCTGGTACAAGTGTATTGCAGTATGTATCAAATTGCCAGACTCTTGCCAATACACACCACTTCCTAAACATGTTATAGTGTGTGTTGGTTTTCATGAAGAAGTAACGGTGACCTTACAGACTCAAGTGAGACCAATTATAAAACATAATGAAAAGCCAATCTTATTAAGACACACTTTAAATTCCATTTTCTGAATTTTGACCATTTTGAAAGAAGTTGTAGGTTCAACAGAGGAAAAAAGATAGCAGGTGTTTGAAGAAAATAAAACAAGGAAACTTTTTTTAACCGCAAGAGCTTATGAAAACAAATTCAGTATAATTAAAAAACAATTCGATATTGTGATTTACAGTATTTATGAATAAAACAAAACAAACATTAGATTAAGGATCACAAATGTCTTTTCTGCTCATTTTTTGTAACTGTTTTGAATTTTGTCTGGGTTATAAAAGACTCCAAACATTTCACTTTCTCTACCGTGTTTGACAGTTGGTATCAGTACTTGTGTTTTTTTTTTTTCAAAATATGGTACTGACATTACCTGAAAGTTCTGCTTTTGTCATACACTTTGTTTATCAGTTCTTTATCCAATTTAGATTTAGAACAACAGCAGCCTCACTTAACAAAGAGCCTCTTTGATTAGACTCTTTTTTTAACTTTTATTTATTTCATCAATTGATAATCTTCTTAATGTTCATGTTCAGACTGCAGGTCAAGAGTGTAAAGCTCCAAAATATCTATATCCAAAGTTTGGGGGTTGTTGGGGTGCATGTGCAGACACATGCAGGCTCGCTGCGGAACACCAGCTCTCGGATGATGACGTGAAATGATGACAAAGAGCAAAAGGTGGTGCCTCAGAAATCGAGTTGTGATATTTCAGGATATGAAAAGAGTCTACAAAACTGATTCATAGTTCAGAAATAATTTATTTTTAGTGTTCCAAAGTTAATAAATGGTCTTGATATAATTTACTCTGAAAGACTTAAAGTCCTCCTCCAATGAAAATCATATTTTAAGAATTTTTAACAAGGATGTGTGAGATTTTTCTTATTAAAGAGAGCAAATGTGATAAGAAACCATTTCATTTTCTCATCTCCGAGTATTTCTCCTGTTAAATCGCTGTCAAACTGTCGCAGAAAAGCTCCGTTAGAATGAATGAACTGTTAATAGGTCATGAGAGCGCAATGGTGCTGGCGTGTGATGACGTTCTTAAATTGTTTATCCAAAGCTGTATATTTTTTAAACAATATTTAGGTCCAATTAAGCAGAATAAGTTTTCAACAAATAAAGTTTTTTGGTGTTTATTTACTGGATAGACAGGGAAGTATTTGAAAACCAAAATAGGGAATTCATTATTTTAATGGTGTAATGAACCAAACAAAACAATACCTCAGGAAAGACTTCTGTTAAAACCAGTTCTTCTAAATTGTCGCTTGTTTTCTTTGCACTTCTGGAAACCAGGCAGTTATTGTCTGTTGTTCCTTTTATTGCAGGTCTTAATATCCTTACTATCACCCATCTGCTTGTGCTATAGATACATTTAGAATCCACTCCAAAATGATGTACCAGAAGGTTTATTGGTGTAGTTTAAACGCTAAATCAAATCAGTGTTTTTGCCATCACTAAAGATGGTTAAAGTTGGAAATTCTGCTCTGTTGCTCCATTGAAGTCTCTGAGAAGAGTCTTTTTACTCTTCCTGTCCTGCTTGGTTCTGGTCAATCTGGCCCACAAAGCCTTCCTAAACTATGCCATGAATGGACAAAGCCAGACAGGAGTCTGCTCGGGGATTTCAAGTAATTTCTGGGAAGGAGGTTCAATAGAGCTTTCTCTATTCCATTTGAACTTCTTCAGACTTTCTTTCTTTGTTTTTTTTTTTCTCCTGTCAAGTTGTCACATATTGTTTTCATGATGAACTTTGAGTGGATCCAACAGTTTCAGGTCTAATTTTAGCTGAAAGATGGGGAACAAGTTCTCCAGCTGCTCTGTTCTGGATCACTACCTTCAGATCTGCTTCAAAAGACCTGTTTTCATTTTCCCTGAAATGAAATATGGATGGATGAAACTCAGCTTACATACTTTAATGGCTTGTAATTATTTGAGCTTGACCTCTGTGTTCTTGCTGATGTTATTACTATTGGAAGAAATTATTGAGACCTCTACCAGGCCTTTTAGAGTCTAAAACGTCTAGTGTTTCAGAAACACGATGGGTTTATACTCGATTCTGATTGGCTGCTGGGTGTCGATGCACACTTTAGAAAGACATGGTCACTTAGCCCAAATGTTCTATATCATTGTGCAGGCTTCTTTAAAACAAACTTTTGCTTCATCCTCTGGACAAAATCAAGCTGTTGGAGGTGAAATCTCCACTTTATTTCACCTGTGATGAGACCATTTAAAGATGTTTGAATGTGAGCTTTTTTGTTGTTAAGAATTAAATAAAAATCGCACTTACACTTCTTCAGACCTGGAGTCAACCACTGGACTCCAGCAGGCTCCACCGTGAAAAGAGGAGGAGTTTCAGAGCTGTGCAGTGTCTTCCATTTACATGGCTCTCATTATGTTTTTGTTCTACCGTAATGAATATCAGTTCAATATCTTGACACATATATTGTAAAGTTCTCTCCTAACACATAGTCCAGTGGTTTGAAGGCTCTTCTCAATTAATTTCTTTTGAAACAACAAGAAGAGGAAAGCATTGAGGAAAACTGTAGCTCTCATTGTGCTGGGACAGCATGAAAACTCCACTGCTGGACTTTCACTATGTTAAGAGTCAATCCAGGCCTAGAGTTGTTGATCTGATGACCACAATGATGCATACAGATCATGACGTCATACTTCTGAAACTTACATGGTTTGACTAATCACAAAATTCAACTGTAACACATAGATTCAACCTTTAGAGGTTTAGAGGTTTTCTCTGGGACAATTTTGTCCAAAAAAATCCTTTTTGTACATATTTGACTATATATGACTATTTGACTATATTTGACTATATTTCCATCAATGAAACTAGTTTATTTTAATTTATCAAAAAATGTATCAATGACCAATAGAAATTTTTTTTGAATTTTTTACTTGTCCTCTTTCTCGAAAAGAAAAAAAAAATCATCCCATTTGAATGTCTTACGGTCATCCCTGCAGGGTCATCATTACAGCATGTGTGTGGATAAACAAACATGGATAAGAAAAAGAATTGTTAACTACTCAGTCCAGCATTAAATATTTGAAAATTGAATATAAAAATGTTCAAATAAATCAGGTAATTATATGTTAAACTGGGTGTGGTATGAAATCTATCAAAAAGGGTTTAAAACAGAAAGCCATAAAACATTTTTTTTCTTCAGATTTCATTTAACCATTGCATTACATCAAATAAGCAAATAAGTCTCTATATCTTTTCAAGTTTTTTTTTTTTTTTCGTTTGTTTTTGCTTTGAAGTTGTGTTTATTCATTTGTTGATTCTTTATATATTTCAGTGTTTTCTTAGTAGGCTCACATTTGTGTTATTTAGTAATACTTTCACAAAAATGTTTAAAGAATTTGGTCTTTCGTGTGTTTATTTAAAACTGTATTTTAAAAAAAACATTTATGTCCAACTAAGCAGAATTGGTTTCAAACCAATAAAGATTTTTGGGGTACTGGGAAGAATTCAACCTCGATGTAGTGTTGGTAGGGAAATGCGAAACCATTTTGACTCACACTCCAGACCAGATGGTGGCGCTAATGCGCCATAATGCTGATTAAAACCCGCCAAAATACGAGACCGGAAGAAGGAGGACAGCACGAGGCGCTAGTCTATCGGCGCTAACTGTGTTAGCTCGTGTTCAGAGGAGTGTGTGTTTGTGTTTGAGCTGAAGATCTTTTGCAGCTGCAGGAACCATGTCTTCACTTCAGTCTCTGAGAGAGTTTATCAGCGAGCGACTAGCTGCTGCTGCTGAAGAAATCTTCAGACACTTTGAAGGAACCATCGTCCAGTACGAAGAGGAGCTCTGTCGTCAGCGCAGACTGCTGGATGTTTTCTGGAAACCACAGCTTCATCCGAACGCTACAGGTACGTTCACTTCAGCAAAGGAGTTTTTACTCACTTAAACTATCACAAACCGCATTGTGTGTTGGCAGAGAATGAGACAATGTTATTGTAGAGCAGGGGCCACCAACCTTTTTGAAACTGAGACCTACTTTGTGGGTACTGAGACATACGAAGGGCTGCCATTTTGAAATAACACGCTTTGCTTAACTAAAGTAAGTTCCACATTATTAATAATAAATAGTGATATTGTTCTGTGTAAAGACACTGATTTCTCACCATAAATACCAACAATGACAACAAGCTAGTGAACAAATATTAATATTAAGCACTTAATTAATCACAGTAATTGTTAAATTTTCACATCAAATAAATCATTTACATCATGGGAAAATGTCCCATTTTCACGGTGTTGTTCCATGTTTATCAACTAAGTAACGTTGAAGAAAAATCAACTTACACATTTTTAAACAAATGCCACATTTTGAACTAATTATTAAATTAAGATCCTGCTGCTGCAGCAGAGTAATTTTTCAAATAAAATGCTAGACAGTCATAAATAAACAAGACTTTCAATTATAAACAACATTGAAGTAGAATTCAATTGATTAAAAAAAAAAAGCTAAAAATGTTAAAAATAAGCAAAGCTTATTATTTTTTTGAAATATCTGAGTCTCAAAACACATAATTCTAAATCATTCTTAATTGTTTTAAACTCTATTTGTTTAAAACTAACCAGTTTAGAGTAATTTACCAAAATATAAGAATTGATGAGACTTTTATTTGATTAACGTCACAATAAAAGCTCAAATTTAAAAATTGTTTTATTTAATATTTCTATGACATCATTTTTGCTTGGTGGTTTGACATTGAATATCTAAACAGAAATGTCAAAACTGAAATAACTAATCGATTATTTGTTTGAATCATTAGGATTTTTCAAGTTACAATAAAGGAATTAAAGAGCCACATGAGGCTCCGGAGTCACAGGTTACAGACCACAGGTCTACAGGTTTTGATTAAAAGACGTCTTCAAGTAGCAAAAATGTCACTGACATTTTTATTGAAGTGTTGCTGTGTTTTAATTTGGTAATTTCTTGTCACCTTTTTCTTGTCTACTAGGGGTGTACCAAAATATCTATATTGCAATATTTGTGATATTTAGTCTTGCGATTGATTCTCAATGCGTTCTCACCAAGTATCGATCTTTATTTTTGTTTGAAGAAGCTGTGAAACATTATATTTGTCTTCCTTTGTTGAGACGGTCTTTCAGAGATAGATAGGGGGCACACGTTGCACCAATGTGCCTGGCAGCTACTTGAATTATTGAATTTTTTTTGTTTAGTTTTTTGCAACAATTTTGCACTAAGTAGTGACACTACTGTTGATGTTTACTATTGGCACTGAATTTTATTCCAATAGAATAATATATAATAAGATAATTCCAATTCAGTTGGTGTCAATGCATGTCAGTGACATTGTATTACTGATTTCAGTAATGTTGCACAAAAGTGTCTATTATTTGTTGCACAAAATAAAACACAAGTTGTTTATTATGATTGTGTTCAAGCTAAAAAATAAATGGTTATATATTTCTCAAAAAAATTTGTTTTTCTATGTATTGAGTTATTAGAGATGATTTTTACCAATTGCCGCAGTATTGCAATATCATTAGTGTCATGAGCTGTGTATCGCATCATATTGTGAGGTACCCAGGGATTCCTAGCCCTACTTTCTACTGTATCTGAAGTTAGAAAAAATTTGAGAAATTGAAAAATTTAAAAGGTTCTTTAACCAGGTGTAGTATCCACTGAAGACCAAAAAGATTAACATCATGCCTTGCTGTTGAATAAAAACTAAATAGTTACTTTTTTTAAATCAAGATTTTGCAGGGCTTCCAAACTGAGGTGACTTGGATTTTTACAGGTAGTTGAACGCACTCAGTCTTTTAAAAGCAAATAAAATGGCTTCTTATTTGTGTCCTTGCAGTTCTCCCCAAGCTTTACGTGACTGAAGAGAAGAATCTTGGCAACCAGCAGAAGAGCTTCAGAGTGAAACGAGAAGAACCAGAACCTCCACAGATGAAAGAAAAACAAGAGCAGCTTGATGTAAACATGGAGACTGGTACCTTGATGGAGACTCCTACGTATGAGGAAAAAGGGCACAGTAAACCTGATCAAAACAATCAGCATAGCTTTATTGTAACTGATAGCAAGAGTGAAGAAGGAACCCTGCATGATGAATCAACATCAACTGCAGATGAAGTGACAGACGCACAGATCAGACATCAGAGGAAGAGAAGAAACAGAAGTCACAACCAAAATATAGACAGTTCTCACATGTCAGAAAGTCAGGATGACTCTGATATTAGAAAAAACTACAAGAAGGCAACGTCGGTAAAGAAAGGTTTTCCAAAACTTAACAATAAACAGTCTGGTGAGATCTCAATAACTGTAAAAGATCTCCAAATGAGCGCCGAGGCTAGTAAAACGCCTTATGTCTGTGAAGAATGTGGTAAAAGTTTTAGTTGCTGGTCTAAGGTCGCACTTCATTGGAGAGGTCACACAGGAGAAAAGCCCTTTTCTTGTCAAGCATGTAAGAAAAGTTTTAGTCACATGTCTAATCTTAACAGACACATACGAACTCACATGAGAGAGAAGCCTTTTTCTTGTAAAGAATGTGATAAAAGTTTCAGTAACAAATCTGATCTCAAAAAACACACAAGAACTCATGCAAGAGAAAACCTTTTCTAATTAGGAATGTGATACAATTTTATGCAAAAATCTAGTCACAAGATATTCACTTGGGAGAGATGCCTTTTTCTCGTTATAAAGTCTTAGAAAAATGAAAGAAGACTTGTGCAGCAACAGACAAAGAGTTTATGTTGGAGAGGCGAAATTATGAGAAGTAAAACATATACATTTAATATTTTTATAGTTAGATATTTAGAACAATATGAATGCATTCTGACGTATTTTCTTTCTACTTTTTCTTTTAGAGGGATTAAAAATTTAAAATTCATTGTCTGGGGAGATTTTAATATTTTGAAAAAATGTAATGTTGATAACTCAAGGAGTCCCATACTGGAAAACTTTTTTTTTTTAGCCTTTCAATTGTCTCTCTCATTCATTAGAATACCTCACACTGTGTTGATTTTTTTTTTCCAGCAGAGACCTTCCCACACTGCTAAAACTGCTCTAATGACTGTATCGTTACTGTTTTTGATCAGCCAATGAAGTCCCTTGAACTGAACCCAATTTAAAACAAATCTAGAACTGTTATCACGAGGGAGATTATGTCCCAGACCCAACAATGAAGAAGACAGCTTTAAAACCAATCTGAGCTTTCATGGCATGTTTACAGAGACACAGACTGATGGCCTTTAAACCTCAGCGCATTGATACAGAAATTCAATTAGGAAGTCCACGTGAATATTGGATGCAACATCCTTATTTTACTGTTCGATATTTTAATTTTCTAGGAAAACTACACTTAACATCCAAGGAATAAGGTTTTGATCTGTGTAATATTCTATATACTTTTAAATGAATGACAAAAGTTTTTTTTTTGGTAAGCTAATGATTTTACAAGTACATAGACGTTTTTTTTTTGTCATTGTTAAATCTTTTAACTTTCGCCATTATTTTTAGTCATTTGATTTTTTTTCATGTATTTGAGCAAAAACAAAAGAAGTGTTCATTTTTTCTTGGTTGATGTTTATTACTTGAATTTTGTGTTATCATTTCTCATTTAGTTTTTTCATTGACCACTGTATTTGTATTTTATGCAGAGGCGATGGGCGTGTCATGGAAGTCTGTGTGTTACCATGACAGCACAAGAAATGCATTTTATACTTAGTTAATTCTAACAATGTATTTTCTGTTTAATGGTGTCAGTGTACATTTTATTTACCTTGGCCGTACATATACTTGTGTGGCGACACGGGTAAAGGGTGTTGCAACAACGCCACCTGGGGCTGTTTGGCCCCAGGAAAACAAGAGGTAAAGGACACGTAAAATTCTTTACTTCAAACCAAGGCAGAGGCTGGGGTAAGTGATAAAATATAATTTATTAGGAGCTATTAAAAGATTTTGCTAAAACAACTCCACATGGAAGTATTTCAGAGGGGGAGCACACCGAGGTGGCTGGAGCTGCAAAAACAAAACAAAAACTCAACCAACACCGGACGTGGGGATGCACTGCACACGTGACAGGACACAGCACTCTGAACCCACCACCAGACAGCAGTCCACCACCTCGGCTTCCCACCTCCTGAACACAGGGATAAAAACAGAATAAAAAAAAAAAAAATCACAATAAAAACAGTTAAAACAAAATAAACAATTTAACACCGGGCACGCCGGGCCAGACACACGACCGCAAGTCCAAAGCAAGGTGATGAGAAACTGTCCGCAGTCCCACGAGATCGCTTACGAGGGTTTGAGGTTCCTTCCTCCAGCGGGCGTGTCTCTTCCACCGCGTCGAGGGAGAGGGCGGGCGCACTCGAGCTCCGGCACGAAACACGTCAGACAAAAAGCAGGTAAAACAACACAAGGCAAAGCAGCAGCTTTATTCCCGTTTTGCGGGGAGGGAAGGGATCGTGCAGCCGAACACTTTTCTGGAAAACAAATATTAAATGTGGAAGCTTACTTGATGAAAACAGCAGGAGGGGAGGGGTGGCTGACAACCTACCGGTCACAGAGAGCGGGGTTTAAGCAACCTTCGTAAGGCTCGCGGCGCACATTTAAGATAAGCCGGATGATTGCGCGACTATCCGTGTCCCTGCAAATAAAGCTTATTGGAGCCGACAACATTCTCGCTTCGGGAACCCGCAACACCTGGCTTTCTTACCTGCCTGCCACTCGCGCACTCACTTCCTGGTACGGCAACCGAAAGAGCCCATAATTAAAACCGAAGCAGGAGGGCTTTTAAAAGCGTACTCACCCAATCAGTGAGTGGGTCCCCTAATTAGTAGGCGTGTCTTTCCTGCCACACTTGCATATTAATCTTTCTTTACAAAAAGTGGTGATTACAACAATGTGAGCTTCTCATTCATCCAGAAGTTGAAGTTGAGTCAAAGCAACTAAACTTAAAAAAATCTTATACTTTAGAAATGTTTTATTGCTCATCGAAGTGGCTTTACCATTTACGTCATGTGAGTTGTGGTATAGTAGCGGCTAATAAAGAAACAGATTGGTGTTTGCGTATTTGTCTTGTGATGCGTTTTATAATAAAAATAAGAATTGTTTTCTTTTCTTGTCCCGTTTAGTTTTCAGTGCTCTTGTAACGAGCTGCATCAAATACACTCCTTACAGAAATCAGGGTTTGACTAATTTCTCTTTTTAATCAATATAAACTATTCAAACCAAGGAACACATATTCTTTAAATTCCCCAAAACAAAATGAAAAAAAAATGTCCTCTTATTCTTTTCAGTCTCTTTAAGCTCTTAGTCTCTCTCTCAAGTTTCAGATGAAAGTTTCACTGTCCAAAAAAAAACTGTAGACCACCACCAGAAAAGCAGTCCAAAAAAAACAATGGAATGATCTCACCAAAATTGATGTGATTACGGTTTCCTCCCTTTATCCATCTTTTGCGGGTAGGTTATCCTTTTTTATTTTATTTCTGAGGTCCCTCGTAGCCTTCCCCAGCCTTGTGTCTTATTCCTCCTCATCACAGCTGCCGACGCCCCAAACTTTTCTCCTCTTATTTCCTTGCTGGTGACTCCACCCACTTCCTCCAGCATTCACATGGTACAAACACAAAATTCTACAGAATATTAATAAAAAAAACAGTTTCTATTATTTTTAGAGCTATAATATATTCAAACCAATGTGGACTTTATTCATTTCATTATTTATTTATTTTGTCCACTGGATACCTTTGTGGCAATGCTACACTCTGTCCCAATCTTTACAGTAAAAAATAAAGATGACCTGAAGATCAGCCAAAAGTGTGAAGTCCTACCCAGTGTGGGTTTCTGTCATTTGTTGGTTGTCTTCAGGTTCCACAGCTGTGTTCCTTGCTGACCTCAGGAACCACAGAGATCAGGGATTTCTGAATTCTGCCTAGAGCTTTAAGTTCACAAATTTATTTTTATCAATTGTAAAATGTCAATCACTAAAAACATGGCTAGTAAAGATTTCAAGTTTATTGGGTTAGTTTGCCATTCGTACAGTTAACACAATATACAATAAAAACAACCAACAAAAAATAGAATCGCTTATTCGATCCCTTTGCTTGAAAACTCAACAATGTCCGTGACAAAGAAATAGATGCAATAAAAAAAAAATGTTTACAAATACAAGTAAATCAAACCAATTTGTGTATTGTAATCATTTATACATTTACGTTTTAAACGCCAAAAGCAAAGTACTAAATTGATTCCATAATTTCACCCAAAGAACTGAAACAGATCTCACCTTAATATTGGTTCAAACTTTACTCTGTTCAAAATTTAAAAAGACCTCTTAAATTATACAGACTAACCTTTAAAGTAAATAGTGTCTGTATATTTTTTAAACTGAATTATGTTTTACACTATAAACAATTTCTAAAACCTTAGCATAAACAATTTCCTTTCATTTTTAACTTTTATTCTAACAAAATTAACAATTTGTTGAATCACAATTTCCTACTCTGTTAACTGTCATAATTGCTTTTTTTCTGTTATTTAACTAAAGATTCAATGATAGTTTTTTTCTGCATTTCCCCACATCTCTGCACAGTATGAAATATACTGAACAACTAATGAACAGTAAACAAAATACGAACTTTTTGTCTAATGCATCCCTGATTTCTATCTTTCTTTTTATTTGCATAAAGTGTATATTATGTATATCCTGTTATTTATCCCTTCTAGATAAAATGTACAAAATGAAAAGGAAAAAGAACTAGCTATTAACCATTCAGTTAACTCTATACATTTCAAACTTTTTTCCTTTTAAACACATATGAAGTGCAACAGAAAACTCTGCAACCACAACTCTAAATACAAATTAAAGTGGGAAAAACCAATAAAGAGATTTATTCACAATAACATTAAGAAAGACAAAAGAGTCACAGCTTTGAGGATGTAATCTGGTTCCTTAATGATCTGCTCTGTTTTAGAGAAGATTCTATCAGTTCTCAGGTGTCTTCACAAGATGGTGGTGGAGTAATATACACTGCTCACAAAAATTAAAGGAACACTTTAAAGAAACACATTAGATCCATCAGATATCAATGTGAAGTTGGATATCTATACAAATAACGACAGGGCAGTATCTTAGCAACAAAAGGATGCCAAGTCTTTTAATGAAAATAAAAGTTTTCAGCCTACAGAGGGCTCAATATTGTGTAGACACCATCAAATCAGAGTGAAATGAAGATGTAGCAGGCTAGTCCATTTTCTCCAAAACTTAATATCTGCAACTCAAAATGCTTTTCAGTATCTTGTGTGGCCCCCCACGAGCTTGTATACATGCTTGACAACGTCGCAGCATGCTCCTAATGAGACGACGAATGGTGTCTTATGGTATTTCTTCCCAGATCTGTGTGAGGGCATCCCTGAGCTGTTGTACAGTCTGAGGAGCAACCTGGCGGCATCTAATGGACCCAAACATGATGTCCCAGAGATGTTCTATTGGGTGTAAGTCAGGGGATGGTGAAGGCCATTCAGTTGTTTCAATTCCTTCATCCTCCAGGTACTGCCTGTGTGGTAGGATGGATTGCTGCAGGTGTGGCTGGAAGGATTAATTGCAGTTCCAGGCCTCTAGGGGCAGTATAAAAAGAATAGGGTGCTCAGTGGCGGGCATGGGCATCTTCTGGTCCTTGGAACCGCCCACTTCCGGTTGCACACTTCCGGGTTAGCCTCGCAGGTAATGTAGCGGTGACAGGCTCCCAATGGGGATCTTTCAGCCGGCTTCACATTGCTCATCTTATTTTATAGCTCCGGAAAGATCGCAACCTCAAAAATAATAGAGCCACTGCAATTTGCGTGCTTTGGGTGACAAACAGGCTGGTAAGTCGGCAGTCCTCAGGGCTCGCACTTCTTTTAAGCTCTATCCTTTTTAAATTATTTTACTTTGTCTTCCACGGCTAGGGACTTTCTGGGCTCCCAGCAGTGTTGAAGCAGCTGCTGCTTTCTTGATATTGGTTCTGGACCGACTCACTGTTCGCCTGCCCTCAGTCGCGTCCTGTGTCCTACGAGGCTTCGGGTGGGGTGGCTGACTACTGCTGTGTCCGACGGAGAAGCACACCGGACCCTCAGCGCACTCCCGGACTCAGCCCCCCACCGAACAGAGACTGGACGGACTCGAGCGGTTTTTATTCACCCGGTGTTAATTAAATGCCTTTTTAGCTTTCCGCTTTTAAGGTTGTTTGAACACTGTGTTTTTATTTGGAGAAGTGGGCTTTCCGAGCCAACCAGCTCAGCTCCCACTTCGGTCCCCAGTGTTCCTGGGTTTATACTTCCGTGTGTGTGTAAATTTTAATTTTGTTTTTCCCCTCCCCTCAGTGCTGAGGACCCAGTCTCGTGCCCTGGTGGAGGCTTTCCCCCCTTTGGAGTGTCGTGTCTTGGTGGAGGGAGTCACTTGTGAGTGCAGTGTCACGTGAGTGGGGTGATTTGTATTTTATTTCTTTGTTTTGGGGGCCTCCACCGTACGCCGCTAAACACGGGCCTCAGCTGACTGACCTTGTCCCCCTTTTAGTTGTTTTTAATTGTTTTTATAAACCATTGATTTTATTGTGTTTTTATCTTTTTTTATGGTAATAAACATTTTATTTTTTAAACTCTGAGCCACGCCTCCTGCCTTTGTGTGCAATCGACCGAGTGAACGGTACCCGCTACCTGACCACTCCCCTTACCACACCTGCATACTCTTGCCACGTGAGGCCGGGTATTGTCGTGCATTTAGGAGGAAACCAGGACCTACTGCACCAGCGTAGGGTCTGACAATGGATTCAAGGATTTCATCTGGATACCTTATGGCAGTCAGAGCACCATTTCCTAGGCAGTAGAGGTCTGTGCGTCCCTCCCTGGATGCCTCCCCAGACCATCACTGACCCACCATCAAACCTGTCATGTTGAACAAAGTTGCAGGCAGCATAACGTTCTCCTTGTCTTCTCCAGACTCTTTCACGTCTATCACAGGTGCTCAGGGTGAACCTGCTCTCGTCTGTGAAAAGTACAGGGCGCCAGTGGTGGACCTGCCAATTCTGGTGTTCTTGAGCAAATGCCAGTGGAGCTCCATGGTGCTGGGCAGTGAGCACAGGGCCCACTACAGGACGTGGGGCCCTCAGGCCACCTTCATGAAGTCTGTTCCTGATTGTTTGGGTAGAGACATTCACACCAGTGGCTCTCTGGAGGTCATTCTGTTGGGCGCTTTCTCAGCCTGTTCCGTCTTGCACAAAGGAGCAGGTATCGGTCCTGCTGAGGGGTTGAGGACCTTCTACGCCCCTGTCCAGCTCTCCCAGAATAACCACCAGTGTCCTGAAATCTCCTCCATGTTCTTGAGATTGTGCTGGGAGACACACTAAACCTTCTTGCTGCAGCACGTGTGGATGTGCCATCCTGGAGAAGTTGGACAACCTGTGTAATTCTATGAACACCAATACAGCTGAAATTGATTAACGAGGCCCTCAGCTGCTTAACCAAGAAGTGTTACTTTAATTTTTGTGAGCAGTATATTTAAGAATAAAAAAAAAACCTTTCAGATTAGGAATGAAAAAAATGTGACATTTATTAACCTAAATGTATAATAAAATTTAAAGTACAATTTAAAAACCAACAAACACAAATATTTGTAAGAATAAACTTTAAATGCCAGTAACTGGTGTGGACTGCATAGTTTTGTAATAATCATATTCCCCTTTGTGAGTGTTCAACAACATTTACAACATCTGAAGTTCAGAGAAAGATGACTACCTGATATTCACTGAAGCTTTGACCAGAAAAAGAACTACATTTGGATGATAGAATAACAACAGCCTTTATTTGCAAGAAATTAATGAGCTTCAGGAAGAAACAGAATAAATCCATTAATCTGAAAATCAGTTTTAATGATTTTTAATTAAAATACTGGGACATCTGCTAAACAGAGAGTTTCTCTGACAGAACCAGAACATTAAGACTAAACTTAACACAGAACCATTGAGGAACCAGGCCAGAACCCAAATCCAGGGTAAAGAATTTCAGTGAATGTAGTGTTGAAAGTGTGAAGGTGGATCAGTGAGTCACTGGAAACTCTAAAGAAGGACAGAGTGCCAGCAAGACAGTCCACATACACGGCTGCTCTGTGAGAGGTAAAGACAGAAGAAGAGATGACTGGTGTCTTTTTGTTATTATGCCAGACATAGAAACCATCATAATCAGAGCAGATCAGACTCCAGGACTGATTGTTTTCTCCAAATAAAAAGTCATTGTTTCCTCTTTTTCTGATTCCTCTGTAACTCACCGATATGGAAACTCTATATGACCACTCAACCTCCCAGTAACAGCGACCAATCAGACCATCTCTGCACAGCAGCTGATACCTGCGTTCAAATCTGTCTGGATGATCAGGATATGACTGAAGTTTCTTCTCAAAGGTCACCTTCCTGTTGTTGTCAGACAGTTTGAGGTTTCTGTTCACTGTGTTTGTGTCGATTGTGAGGCGACAGGAATCTGATGGAGAAACAAACACAATCCAGATGCAGTTATTGATCCATCATCTGTTCAATGATGGACACTTAGATGAGGACTCATGAATGAGTGATGTAACGGTTTGAAGATGTTTGAGCTGCTTCGATGTTAGGAATCGATTAAAAATCACACTTACACTTCCTCAGACCTGGAGTCAACCATTGGACTCCAGCAGGCTCCGCCCTGAAAAGAGGAGGAGGGGATTCAGAGCACAGCTTCTTTCAAAATGCAAACATGGACATTACATGGCTTTCATTCTTTTATTGTTCTATCCTGATGAACATGATGTCCAACATCTGTAAAGTTCTGTCCTGACTCATCATAGTCTGGTAGTTTTCAGTTAATCTCTATTGAAGAAGCAGCAGGAAGGATAAATCACATCATCACTGAGGGAGACTGGTAAATGGTGTATACTTGTATAGCGCTTTCTACCCTCCCTCGAGGGCCCAAAGCGCCTCACAGTCACCCACTGCAGCTTTTGTTGTGCTGAGACTGCATGAAAACCACAATGCTGGATCTTCACTGTTTAGAGAGTCAATGATGGCCCAGAGTTGTTGATAACCACTAACATCCACATAACTTCATCAAAACATGATCAGACTGTGTCAGCCTTTTAAAATTTCTGCTTGTTTTCTCAGTTGATAAAAGTTGTGATGAAAAGTGTCTTTGGGGATCTTCTTCGTTGCAGCATTTTGGAAAAAGAAATAATGGGAAAAGACAGAAATGGATCTTGAGAGGATAAGTAAAGGCTGCTGACACTGAATCAAAGAATCTGTAAAGATCCAGACACGGAGCTGAGTGAAAGGCGAATAGCATATTTGCATCTCTTCTCCTCTGTCACATGTATGTCTGCTTCAGGTCTCTCCATACCTGAGAGTGTCCAGTCTCCAGTGTGGATCCTCCCGTGTAGTAGAAAGCTGCTTAATTCCAGCCTCTCCTGGATGATTGTAGCTCAGGTCCAGCTCCCTCAGATGGGAGTGGTTGGAGTTTAGAGCTGAAGCCAGAGAGGTACAGCCATCCTCTGTGATCAGACAACCTGACAGACTGCAGACACACATGGCAGAAAGAGTGAGAGAACTGCAGTGAAGCTGAAGATGCACAGGTTCACACAAACTCTAACTTTTGCCATTCACTGTCTTTGAGTTTCCATGTGATCAGGGTTTGAACTTCATGGCTCAGTATGGACAAATGTCACATTTTGAACTCCATCCAGCTTCAAAATGATCCACTGCCTCAATTTTTTACTGTAGTTTCAACCTTCTCCTATTCTAAAGACCACTTCTTGAACTGGATTCTGCTGAGTTAGCAGCTTCTCTGTAACAGTGTCTTTAATAACAGATATTTAGATTGATGCTGATGACCATTTGGTTCAATGTAAATGTTGTTTTTCAGATAAACGACTCTCTTAAGCAACTACAACTTTCTGAGAAAAATATCATGAATTGCATAAATTGCAATTTCTCCAAGTGCGTTACACATGTTTAACGTCTACACATGTGGAATTATTTACAATAGCAAACATGCTTATCCTACCTATGTGCAACTGAATAAACTTTTCTTCATCTTTTTATTCTCATGAGATGAACTATAAACCTAGAATGATCAATGTGATCATCAGACTATGTAAAAATCAGAGTTTTGATAAATCTTTTTTAAATCCTAACTACGTAAATCTTCCGTAAAAATTATATATCTTGATTTTAATTTTGGAACTTATTGAAAACATTCTCCTAATCGAGAAAAAATTGACAAAAGTTTGAACAAAGATTTCATTAAAAAAAAATAAGCCTGACCTGAGAGTCTCCAGTTTACATTGTGGACTCGCCAGTTCAGCAGACAGGAGCTTCACTCCTGAATCCTGCAGGTTGTTGTTACTCAGGTCCAGATCTCTGAGTCTGGAGAACTGAGAGCTGAGAACTGATGACAGAGCTGCACAGCTTCTCTCTGACAGATTACAACCACTCAGTCTAAGGAAAAGTAAAGAAAGATTTTATTTTTCCACTCAGATTAATTTGTTCACTATTAGTGATTTTCCTGAGAGTTCTTACATAGCTTTGTTGGAGGCTTTGATCACTGGCAGCAGCCTCAGAAGAGCCTCCTCTGAAGCAGAGTATTTCTTCAGGTCAAAAACTTCCAGATCTTCTTCTGATGACAGTAAGATGAAGACCAGAGCTGACCACTGAGCAGGAGACAGTTTGTATCTGGAGAGACGTCCTGAACTCAGGAACTGTTGGATCTCCTCCACTAGAGAACCATCATTTAGTTCATTCAGACAGTGGAACAGATTGATGCTTTTCTCTGCAGACA
The DNA here is from genome assembly GCA_003999625.1 of Oryzias javanicus. Lineage (NCBI taxonomy): Eukaryota > Metazoa > Chordata > Actinopteri > Beloniformes > Adrianichthyidae > Oryzias > Oryzias javanicus. The sequence goes on from CM012438.1 coordinate 9,514,670, forward strand.
GATTCTCACTGATCTTCTCCTTGATGTACTGGACTGTTTCCTGATTGGTCTGTGAGCTACTTTCTGTCTGTGTCACTAGACCTTGTAGGAGACTCTGATTGGTCTGCAGTGAAAGACCCAGCAGGAAGCGGAGGAACAAGTCCATGTGTCCATTTGGACTCTGTAAGGCCTTGTTAATAGCACTCTGGTAGAACTGGACTGAGCTGTTTTGACAAAAAATAGAAAGCCAATACTTCTTGTGTTCCTGCATGAGGTTTACTCCAGACTTGATGAAGGTCAGGTGGACATGAAGAGCAGCCAGAAACTCCTGAACACTCAGATGGATGAAACCGAACATCTTGTCCTGGTACAGTCCTCTCTCCTCTCTAAAGATCTGTGTGAACACTCCTGAGTACACTGAGCTGCTCTGATATCGATGCCACACTCTGTCAGGTCGGATTCATAGAAGATCAGGTTTCCTTTTCTGCAGCTGTTCAAAAGCCAGTTTTCCCAGAGACTCCATCATCTTCCTGCTCTCTGGACTCCAGTGAGGATCTGTCTCAGCTCCTCCATCATACTTGACCTTCTTGACTTTGACCTGAACCACCAGGAAGTGGATGTACATCTCAGTCAGGCTCTTGGGCAGCTCTCCTCCCTCTCTGCTCTTCAGCAGATCCTCCAGAACTGTAGCAGTGATCCAGCAGAAGACTGGGATGTGGCACATGATGTGGAGACTTCGGATGTCTTGATGTGGGAGATGATCCTTCTGGCCTTCTCGTCATCTCTGAATCTCTTCCTGAAATACTCCTCCTTCTGTGGCTCATTGAACCCTCTGATCTCTGTCACCATGTCAACACACTCAGCAGGGATCTGATTGGCTGCTGCAGGTCGTGTGGTTATCCAGAGGTGAGCAGAGGGAAGCAGGTTCCCCCTGATGAGGTTTGTCAGCAGATCACCCACTGAGATGGACTTTCTAGGGTCATTTAGGATCTGAGTCTTGTGGAAGTCCAGAGGAAGTCGACACTCATCCAGACCATCAAAGATGAAGATGATCTGGAAGTCTTCAAAGCTGCAGATTCCTGCTTGTTTGGTTTCAGGGAAGAAGTGATGAACAAGTTCCACCAAGCTGAACTTCTCCTCTTTCAGCACATTCAGCTCTCTGAAATGAATGGAAATATGAAGTGGATGTTCTGGTTGGCTTTGCCTTCAGCCCAGTCCAGAGTGAACTTCTGTGTTTAAGACTGTTTTCCCGATGCCAGCCACTCCCGTTGTCATCACGGTTCTGATTGTTCTTGTCTTCCAGCTGGGAGTTGAAAGAGCTCTTCTTGTCTGATGCTTGTTTCTGCTCTGTCTGCTTTCCTGGATGCTGCTTCAATCTGTCTGACCTCATGTTCTTCATTCAGCTCTCCAGTTCCTCCCTCTGTGATGTAGAGCTCTGTGTAGATCTCATTCAGAAGGGTTGGTTTCCTGCTTTAGCCATTCCCTCAAACACACACTGGAACTTCTTCTTCAGCCCATACTTGACTTTATGTTGACAGACTGTAGCAGAAGGTCCTGAATGAAGACAACAAACAGAGTAAATTAACACTCTTCACCCCTGAATGATGAGGGTTTGAATCCATGTTGTTCCATGTGTTCAGACATCAGTAAATCTTCATTTATCAGCAGCTGAAACCTTCAGAGAAATCCTCTTACTGCTCTGCAGTCGATCAGCCAGCTCCTCCTGCTTCATTCTCCTCAGGAAGTTCTCTGTGATTTTCATCAGTGACTCTCTGATGCTCCTCTGTTCTCCATCATCATCCTCCAGCTTCTCCTCATCCTCCTTCTGAATCAGAATCTTCTGGATCTTCTTCAGCTCCTTCTTCACAAAAGTAACAATGTTGTCCTCCAGCAGCTGCAACAGAATTCTAGATGAATGATCCAATCAGAGTGAAGTCATGGAGCCAAACATCAGCTCCATGTTGGACACACTGACAATCCACTGGTCTACAAAGTGCAGCATGGAGATGACTGAACAGAATGATGGAAAAGTAGTTGTTGTTCATGTACAGACCAGAAATATGGAGTCCAGCTGTGTTTGATGCTGCTGGACAGACGGACCACTGGGAGTCTCTGAGCTCTGCTGGTCCACTCTGTGGAGAATCAGAACAATCAGATCTATTCTATCTGTGCTGGTAAGTTTTAAACAAAACTGACTGAAGTCAGGTCATCAAGTCCCGGCTTGGGGACCTGAAATAGAAACACCAACGAGGGACCATTCAGTCTGGAGTTTCCATGTTCTTCCTGTGCATGTGTGGATTTTTTTCTGGGGTATCGTAAGTTGTGACTTGTTTTCTTAGGTAATCCAGAGTCAATGAATCAATAAAACTATTAATAAATTGATAAAGCTTGAGGCCACTTTGGAGGTGATATACCATTTCAAAATAGTTCTCACTTGGTGTCATGTTCTGGTTTAGGTTGTTTTCTTTTTTTGCTTTTGTGCAGGCTGTTCTGACTCCGCCCATTCTCCTGTGGTTCCTGCTAAGCAGTCACAGCTGTCAGCACTTCAGCAATCAGGCTTTGTGTATTTATGACACTCTGCTGCAGTCCTCAGTGTCGGCTCGTTTTGTTTTCCAGGCCTGTTGTCTTGGTTCTATGAATTTTGTCTAATGTATATTAAAGGCCTTGGACTATGCCTTCATGTTCTTCCTGTGATTCTTCCCTGCAACTGGGTTTCCTCCTGATTGCCCAACCGTAACACTTGGGCTTTCTGCTGAATAAAAGTAGCCTAGTTAAAATATATGAAGTCGTGGTTTGAGACTATACTGTCCACAACAGAGGACACCTCTGCAGACTGGCTGTAGGTCATAACCAGATCCAGAGTGTGTTCTCTTTTGTGAGGAGGCTATGTGATGTGCTGCTTAAAGCCTAAAGTGATCAAAAGACTTAAAAACATGCAGGCATAAAAATCATTCCTGTTGTCAACGTATAAGTTAAGATCACTAACTATTAAAATCTTTGTGACTTATAAGGACTGCTGATAGTATGGTAGGCTTTAGGGTGATGCTTACTGGTGGTTGTCAGTCATCTTTTAAAACAGTGCATAATGTGTCGAATGTTACCCATCCGAACATTGTTTCCAAGGGGACTGGAGTCACGACCATTTAGTCTATATAAAGAACTACAATTCCAAAAAAGATTAAAATTGACAATAAACCAAACGTGAACTTGCGGGAGGTATACTACAAGCAGGTGTAGAGGGAAAAGATCCAGTCAAATCTTGTAGATTCCATGGGTTAGTGTGGGGATGGGTTCAGAAATACAAACAGTTTTCCCAGTGTCCAATGACAAAAAAGTCCCTTGTCATCACCTCTGCCTGCTGAAGTGTAGTATCTTTACTTCTAACATGAACAATGATCTGGGTGATGGTTGGATGGAAGAGAAAGCAAGAGGTCTGAAGGTTTTGAAGGATGTCTGTCACTGTGGCTCCTTAGAAAGCATCAAGTGACGACATCCTGTTATAGTCTCTGATGATAAGGGTGGATGGGATGAAGAGTGGTCAGGGTATGGTGCGATGGGACTAGACAGGTGTGGGCCTACCCCAATTCGCTGCCGTGCCAGTGATGGTTGTTTGAGGCCGACAGCCTGCCCAGAGTCTGCTTTCTGGAAGAATGTGATCCTCCAGACTGTGGAGGTGAATATACCCGCAGGACCAAGCTATTGGTATTGCTCCCCGGCCCTTCTCTGGTAGGGACTCGGCTGTCCCATCGTTTTCTCGTGATGAAATACTGGAAGATGGTTGACGTCTGCCCCCTTGTATTTTTGTCAAACTTGAAGTCCTCTGACTTCTTCTTGGTGGCTGAATGGCCAACTGTGTGCTGTGTTTAATCAAGACCTGAATTTGTTTGTCTTCAGGACTATGACTATGAATGGCTGCAGACATTTGGAATGCAGCAGTGCTGTCTAAAACAACCAAATCTATGAGACTGACTAAAAATGTTCCCTTCCTCTGTAAGTCCCATGGACATGTTCTTTTTTCTGTCCAGCAAATGCCCATCAAGTGATGTAAATTTCTCAAAAACTTTATAATTCCTTTGATAATTCCATAATTGTCCCTCCCCTCAAATTTAGAGCCAGGGTATAATTCTGGACAGCATTTTCTCTGCATAGAGGTGGCTGTGGTGCAGTGGCAGAGCAGTCGACTCCCGATCAGAAGATTGCAGGTTTGATTCCCGCCTTGTGTCAAAAGTGTCTTTTTTATACAAGACACTGAACCCCACATTGACTCTGGTTGAAGGTTGGCGCCAGTGTTCGGCAGCAGAGCCACCATCAGTGTGTAAACGGGTCTGTGACTGTAAAGTGGCTTTGAGGAAAGTAGAAAAGCGCCTCCTTCTGACCTATAAAGCCATTCACAACCTTGACCTCCCCCCGTTTGTCTCAGACCTCTGTCAACCTCCTGAACCTTATCCAGCACAAGACCATTCTGTTAGACTGAAGCAAAGAGAAGGAGTTGAAGCAAGTGGACATATCACACATTATTCTGAAACCAAACTTAGACATGTTCAACAATACCTACAAAATGTCTGTGAGAAAGAGCTGAACTCACATCAAACACATGTTGGAATGAAATCACTTCAGTCATTTGACTCTGTTTCAACATTTACATACATCTCACCTCTCTGCACCAGAAGATGCTGCTGATTTAAAGTGGATTGGATGATTCTTTGACTGGTCACTCCTGAAGGATCCAGAGCTTGGTTCTGACTTGGTTCTGAGTCTCTGATTGATCCTGATAGAAAAACAGTTGTTTTATTAAAAAAAGAGTTTCTTTAGTGATGGTCTTTGATGAGTTTTGGGATTTGGATTATCAAAGGTTATAAATGTATCGTGAATGCTGCCATTTTCAGAACACCATTAGATCCACTCAAACTATTCCTTCTAAGCTCACAGATGCATCAGAGTGCCAGTGCGCTGGATTAAGACTGTTTTAAATGTTTGATTACTTCCTCTGCATTCAGAAAAGCTCATCTTTAGAAGCTGATTGAAGCTGAAGACAAGAAGAAACTGATGATCTTGACCCAAAGAAACACTTACTGCTCCTCTCCTGCAGCAATATATTTGAAGTCATGAGGTAAATCCTTTGACCTGTCACTCTTGAAGGACACACAGCTGGGTTCAGATCCAGGTCCAGGTTGGTTCATGTGAAGAATGAATGTTGTTGATGTGAGTGCTGAGCTCTGACATGGAGAAGAGTCATGGACAGTTAGAGATGTTCATCTCACCTCTGAGCTTTGCTCTGGTACTCATCTTCCCCAAACAGAGTGCTTTTAGAGGTAGGATCTCCCTCCTGTGTGTCCTCACACTGATCCATGATGCTGGATTCACTGGATTCACTGGATCAGCTCACACACACCTTCTCCCTTCATCTGCAGGGGAAACCCTCATCATCATCAGCTCTGATCCTCCTTCACTAACAGATCAGCTGCTCCTCCACTGATGGGCTCTTCTCTTGTGTTTCCTCTCAGGTTCAGGTGAATGCAGTCAGACAGCAGTGGGAGGCAGAGGAAGCTGCTGAACATCAGCTGCTGCACTTCTGCTCTCACTCCACCAGATGGAGACATGGAGCTGCAGCAGCAAACACTCCATGATGGAGCAACTTTTCACTCATTCAGTCACTTTGACAAAGACACACCAAACTTCCTGTTTCTACAATTAGGGGAAAAATGAAGCAGATCAAGAAAACAGTCAGAATAAAAACAAGTTCAAAAGAAGAAACATTTACAAATTCCAGAGTGATGATTGTTTGTGTTTCTGACAGAAACTCTTTCTTTTATCCGTTTCCTGGAAAGTTCTGAAAGGAAGCAGAAGTCAGCTGATCTTTCATACTTGAATGAGTCAGCCGTTTAACTTTTGTAAACAACAACAGCCAACAGCCTATTCTGTACTAATTTTCATGAAAAATATCAGTTGTTTCAATTTTCTTCATAAATCAGTGAAACAGTGGCTGATCAATAAGTGAGAGTTGATCTTCAGTTGTTGATCAGTCAGAAAAATATTTAAATTGAAGTTTTTAAACAGCAGAGGGATGAGAGTTTGCAGAGAATTAAGATCTTCAAAAACAAACAGTCAAATTCCATCCATTTTCTTATGCACTTTGTCCCTTTCAGGTCGTGTCGATGTCAGAGCTTAACTTGGCTACTGATGGGCAAAGGCAAGGTTTACCTTGGACAGGTTGCCAGTCTGTCACAGGGCCAAAATCACACACACATTCACTCTCCCACCTTGGGGCAATTTAGAGTAACCAATTAAGGTGTGAAGCATGTTTTTGGATGGTGGGAGGAAGCTGAAGAACCTGGTGAGAACCCACAACACAGAAAGGACCCAGTTGGTGTTTCTGATACCCCAGCTGGGATTTGGACTGGGGTCTTCTTGCTGTGAGGCAAGAGCGCTAACCACTGCTCCACCGTGCATTCAGTCAATTTAATTTAAAAAAGTTCAAGAAACAAAGTTCTGTTTCTTCAAAGATCTAAAGAAGAAGAATGTCTACTCACCGTGTGAACGCAGCTGTAGCACAGATCACTTATTCTGCTTCTTCCTCTTCTGCTTTGCTTTAAAAACAGATCACTTCCTCTTAAGAAAAAAAGAAGTAGTAAGCATTGTGTGCAAATTACCTTTAAAATGCAGAGCACTATGTAGTCCTCCACTATATAGTTTTTTTTTTTTTTTTAGTTAGGGGTTGGGGGGGGGGGGGGGGGGGATTTGGGCACAATCTCTGTATTTTTTCCAGAAAGTCAGATTCAGAGTTAGACTCTGATCTTTACATGTGTGTTCACGAAGGTCTGATATTCCAGCCACAGATCATTTCTGCAGATGGAATTTAAAAAAAAAACCAACTTAATCTCAGTTTTAAATATTCAGCTTTCATTTCTCTTTAAGTACAAAGGTTGAACCATCCCCTCCTCCTTCAAAGAGAATTTAGTGATTCTTAATTTCCAGTTCTTTGTTTGGTGGTGGAAGAGCTCTAACTCTCGTAAGATATCAAAAAATTGTGTTTCGATTTCTGAATATCAGAAAGAGAAAAATGAATACAGTTTGGTAGGACATTTGTAAAATAAATAATATTATATTTTTCATTTACAATTGGTAAGATTACCTTTTATTATTTAAATAGGCTAACATTGTGTTATACAGGAATAAATAACTAAAATTAAGAAAAACAAAGATGGAATTTCACTACAAGAAAAGAAGAATTGCACCTTCGAAGCTAATTCCATACCAGTAGGTGGCGGTAATGCACCAACACACTGTGCCGTCCGCCGTGAAATCACACAAGAAGAAGAGCACGAGGCGCTAGCATGCTAGCAGCGTTAGCTTGTGTTCTTCGGGTGATGGTGTTTGGTTCGGACGTTTGTGAGGTTTTTGGACAGAAATGACGATACGTGGTTTGTGTCAGAACTCTCAGCATTTTCCAAAGTGCCGTAAATGAGTGAATAAGTGTTGTAAAGCCAACGTAGCTGTGATTGAAAGACTAGCAGATGATCGGAGGTGCTGGTGTTCAGAGGACGGCGGTGTTTGTGTGAGTTTGAGCTGAAGATCTTTTGCAGCTGCAGGAACCATGTCTTCACTTCAGTCTCTGAGAGAGTTTATCAGCGAGCGACTAGCTGCTGCTGCTGAAGAAATCTTCAGACACTGTGAAGGAACCATCGTCCAGTACGAGCAGGAGCTCTGTCGTCAGCGCAGACTGCTGGATATCTGCTGGAAACCACAGCCACCCGAGCCGAACCCTACAGGTATGTTCACTTCAGATTCTGACATAAAACCTTAATTTTCCAGAACATTCTGATCTTAGTCAAAGTGGACCCGTGACTGCTTATAAGAGGATTAAGGTCCGCCATCTTGAAGCAGTAAACAGTTGCCCTGCAGTCGTTAGCTTCTTTCATTCCTCGGTTTCTCTCCGCCTCTTTGTCTACTTTGCTGTTTTAAAGTAGTCCCGGAATAAATATTTCAGGCTGTTGTCAAATATAATAATATTTATCTTTCTCTGGCTTCCTTTACATTCCGTTTGAATGCGTTTTTTCGATTGACTGTAAAAAAGAACTGGATGGAGCGATCCCTTCCAACACAAAGTTAGGGGGAAAAAAACAGGATTATTGGAAAAATGTAAAATGCACAGCAGTGAACCCAGAAGACAAATTCAAACTATTATCTCCTTGGAATTTTAATCAGTCAGATTGAAGTACATATGCTGCTTGTAATGCAAACATCAGGAAGGACACAGCACAAAACTGTTTATGTGGCTCAAAATATTTATGTGAGTTTCTCCTGTAATTTTTTTTCTCATATTTTCATTAGAACTGGGCAATAAAAGCATAACCATTTTAATTATGATAGACTCATTCCTTGATTGAGAAAAAGTTCTATCGTGATAAACTTTTATTTTGAAGGGTCAGGAATTGACACTTGCCAGTTGTAAGCATTTTCTCCTCTTTGGTGAGTAAAAGTTAGAATCTGTCACTACATGACAAGTAAATGTTGGCATCTACTTATTTATGCTCATTATCTCCCCTTTAAAAAAAAAATGGACCTTTCCACTTCCTTCATCTGTTCTGGAGATAAACAAACAGTCACGAGACACAACACCCCCGCGATACCAATAATATTTAGTAAAATACTGTTCTAATTTTATATGTGTTTTGTAGAGCCTGAAATAATTTGATTTATTTGTAGAATCAATGCTTTGTTTCTAATGGAACCAAACAGTTTGCTTTTGCTTTGATTTTCATTTTAGTTTAAAACTAGTTGCATGATTTTCATTGCATCTGTTATGTTGAAAGTAGGCCAGGACATAAATATTGAAATCCAAACAACTTGCTGATAATTTTCTTTTTTTTTCAGTGTTCAAATATAGTTATTTGCTTCATATCATGATATGTATCTTGATCGCAGAATACCAAAAAAAACCTATATTGAGTTATAAAAAATTACATACCGCCCTGTCCTAATTTCCATTCATAAGTATGTAATTATGTATTAGTATGTCAAACATTTTTTTTTTTTTGTTGCTTTTAGGAAATCAAGCCTAAAATTTTCATTTCTATGATGTAACAACAACAGTTTGTTGAACATTTTTTAGGTTTCCACCACAAAATTAGTACCTTTTTTCCTGATGGAATTTGTTTATTTTTGTGGGATTTTATTTTTTATGTTTGCATACCTCATGGAAAAATGACTTCAGTTAGTTTCACATATGGGGGGTTGTGCTGAGTAAAATGATACCAGCTAAGAACGCAAGTAGCCTTTCAACTTGAAAATACAGAAGTAAATTCAAAAATTAAAAAACTGAGTTTTAGGCCCCAAGTTCCAAAGGGTTAAATACATTTTATGTTTTTTCTAACCCACAGAAGAAAAAATTACTTCTGAGCATTAAAGTGACTTGTGGTGCTTCATGTTTTTTTGTTTGATACGTGTTAAGCTTCATGCAGGCGCCGAGACTGGCATCTTTTAAACGCAACTTTATGGTGGTACACAAAACCAAACATTGTCAGTACAGCAATACTCAAACACTGATGTATGGAATGTGATAGAAAGCACGGGGGTGGGTGAGTGGGTGGGATGTCTGTATAAGATCATTTCATTAAAAAAATAAATAAATAAATAGGAACAAAATGTAACGGAACAACTGAACCAAAACGGCCACCGTACCCGACAGTCACGTGATGTAAACACGTTAGAAATGAGGTGATCGCTGAGCTGCAGAAATATGAAGAGCATTAGATTGTCATGCTAGCCAAAATGAAATAATTGGTCCAACCATTTACTTGATAGAACGTTTATTTTAACACCACTAAAAAACGTAAGACTTGCTTTTCTGTGTCTTGTTAAGTCGCTGGCTGCTGCCTTGATGTTATCTTAAAGCTCTATCTATGGAAGTTTTTTTTATGTCATAATTCAAAGTATTATGCATTGTTCAATTGACAATTCAATTTGTAAATTCAGCATGCAATTTGAAAATGCATTTTTCAATTTGCAAGTCATTATTCAATTCAGGCTTGCAAAATGAATTCTAAATTTTATAATTGAATTGTAAATGCAAAATGAATTGTCATTCAAAACTACTAGATCAAAGCTAGTGCCTGTGGTTTCCTTTCTCTGTCATGGCCCGCTACCAAGTGAACGGCATTGGTCCACAGCCCAGGGTTTGGGAAGTACTGCTCTAAAAAGAAAAAAAACAAGCAAATCTAATAAATGGTTACAATAGTATTAGCTATCCATTAATTCTTATTGTCTCATTTATGCTACAATGGTTTTAAAAGAAAATAATTTTAATTTCTAATACTTTTTAATGGAGATATGAATCACTGTTGGTCAAAGATGTTCAATACTTCTGAAGATACTAAAGCTTCAGTCAACAAACTTTCTCCCCATAACTAATTATCAGTAGTTTGTACGAGGTGTATGTTTTGGAGGCTATAACAATGTATTATCTTTGGATTGAGCCAAAACTGTTGCAGTTTTACTATTTGAAAATAGTACACCAGCACGTTATTCAACACACACTTCTCTGGCATGTTCCAATTGGCTGGACACACTAGAACCAGGTAATCAGTCAGTAGTAATGGTTGGATATATGGAAATTCTGCAGACACAGTGACCCTCAAGGCCTGAAGTTGTCCATCCCTGCTGAGGCTTCTTACTATTGGTGCTTGTCTATCCACAAACTTCTTTGATAGTAACAAAAAGATCCTTCTTTGTTTTTTGTTTGCAGACAACCCCAAGAATTTTGTGAATGACAAGTTGGATCTTTGCAACCAGCAGAGGAACTCCAGAGTGGAGCAGGAAGAACCAGAACCTCCACAGATTGAAGAGCAACAGAAGGAATCAGAACGTGTACAGATTAAAGAAGAACAAGAGGAACGAAAACCTCCAAGCACTAGAGAAGAACTGAAAGAACCAGAACCTCCACAGATTAAAGAGGAACAGGAAGAACAAGAACCCCCACCAATTAAAGAGGAGGAAGAAGGGCTCTGCATCAGTCAATGTGAAGAACAGTTTGATCTGAAGACTGATACCTTGATGGAGGTTCTTACTTATGAGGAAAATGAGCATAGTGAAGCACACCACAACAGTCAGCATAGTTTTAATATAACCGATGGTCAGTATGAAGAATCAACATCATCTACAGATGGAGAGACAGACCCACACAACAGAAATTTGAAGAAGAGAAGAGACAAAAGTTATGGCCAAAATGTGGACAGCGCTCACATGATAGAAAGTCTGTGTGACTCTGATGTCAGAAAAAAACCCAAAATGGGGAATTCAGAAGAAAATAGACTTTCCTCTATAAAGGCTGGTAACAGCGTGGAAATTGCTCACATTGTGTCTCTCCAAATGAGAAACATGTCTGATGAAAGACCGTACGTCTGTGAGGAATGTGGTGAAAGTTTTAGGTGGTGGACTCATCTCAAAACACACATGAGAACTCACTCGGGAGAGCTGTTTACTTGTACAGAATGCGATAAAAGTTTTTGTGCTAAATCCTATCTTATAAGACACATGAGAAGTCATACAGGAGAGAAACTTTTTTCTTGTAAAGAATGTCATAAAGGGTTTTGTCAAATTTCTCATCTCAGAAGACACATGAGAACCCACACAGGAGAAAAGCCTTACTGCTGTAAACTATGTGACAAAAGTTATGGTGATGCATCTACTCTCAAATACCACATGACAACTCACACAGGAGAGAAGCCCTTTACTTGCAACGAATGTGACGCATGTTTTAGTCGTATATCTGGTCTCAGAATACACATGAGAATTCATACAGGAGAGAAGCCTTTTTCTTGCAAACAGTGTGATAAAAGTTTTAGCCATGTATTTAGTCTCAAAATGCACATGAGAACCCATACAGGAGAGAAGCCCTTTACTTGTCAAGAATGTGATAAAAGTTTTAGTCAATTATCTACTCTCAAAAGACACATGACAACTCATACAGGAGAGAAGCTTTATTCTTGTAAAGAATGTGATTCCAGTTTTAGTCAAAAATCTAATCTCAAAACACACATGAGAGTTCATACAGGAAAGAAGCATTTTACTTGTAAAGAATGTAATAAAGGATTTAGTGAAAATGGTTAACTTTGGGACACACAGGAAAACATACAGTGGAAGACTCGTCAAGTAAAGAACAGTATGAGTTTGCATAGGAGCGGATACATTTAGTAAAAGTCTTTTTTTAATGGATTTTATTCAGAATACTTAAGACTGAAATGCCTTACCCATTGTTTCCCTGTTTTGTTTGGTTAACTATAAGTTGTATGTCAAATAATTTGAATATTTTGAATCATTTAATGTTGTACTTTTAGTTCCAGTTTTACCCCGTTTAAATTGCCGTTACTCTGTTTACACAATTAAAATTAATTCAGTGGATTGTGCAGATGAGAAAAGTAGCTTTGCGTTGATAGGGAACTTTACACTTGCAAAATGCACACACACAAGTCACTTGAAGTGCAGGAGGGAGAGACCGCAGTTAGCTATACCTGCGCACACAACAATTGAGGAGCTCCCGTTCATAAGAGGAGGACAAACATTTATTTTTTAAAGTGTGATAAACGGCATCAAAAGACATTTGCATTAATCCATTACTGAAGCATTGAAAGTGACAATCAAATGGCGCTGTGGTCAGGACAATGCTGGAGATAGAGCGGCACAGCTGAGTCTGATTCAACATAATCGACTCTAAATTGCCCTGTCTTATTAAACAAACGCCAATGCCAATATTTGTCAAAAATGGCAAATAACGTTGATAATTGTTCAGTCCTTAATCTCAATAATAGATACATAAAAGATTCAAATCACCTTTAGGGGATACAATACAGTCCAATTCTAGATTAATGCAATCTAGATATTTATTGTTAATTTGCCACAAAGTCTATCTATTTTTTATCTTTTGCCAACATAATCTTGTTTGAATATTTGGATCTGAACAGGATCAGGTTAGTTTATGCTACGATGATGTAGATGTTGTCGAAATTTGTGCTACCATGACACTTAAAGTGTATATTGTAGATATTATTAATTTTAACAATTTTTATTGAAGCATCTCAGTTTTGTTTTTAACACAAAAAACAATTTATATCTTGTTGAATCATGTGATCAAGTAATTGTAAACAACATACTTGTTTTTCTCTTGTGTTTCATGCTTAATATTAGATTAGAGCTGTTGATTTGTTCTTTTTGGCTTTCAATTTAATGTCCCAATTTCTACTGTGAAGAATAAAGTGGATGTGAACATCAGTAAGGAGCGTGAAGTCTTTCCCTCTGGGTGGGTTTCGGGCGTTTGTTGGTTCTGTGCATGTTCCAAAGATGAGCTCTTCTTTTCTTGTTCTGTCTGGACAAACAGAATTGAGGCCAGATCATTCATTCATTCATTTTCCTCGCCGCTTCATCCCTTTTGGGGTCGCAGGGATGCCGGAGCCTATACCGGCGGCTAATGGGCGAAGGCATGGTTTACCCTGGACAGTTCGCCAATCTGTCGCAGGGCCACATTCGCACACACAGTCACTCACACATTCATACCTAGGGGCAATTTAGAGTAACCAATTAACCTATGAAGCATGTTTTTGGAGGCCAGATCGACGATCCATTAGAAACTGAATGAAAGGACTGAAGCAAACAAACTGCTTCTCTGTGAGTTGTATGGCCAGTCCAACGACTGGCCATACTGGCCATGCTTTAACAAATACAAAAGCAGCTCCAGGGTGATGCTGCTGAAGCTGACACATATTGTTGTTGACAAGTTTGTTAACTTTTATTCTGGAACATAGAAACACCAGTAAACAGAAACTCGCACTTTTAATGAAACAATCGTTTTTCTGCAATTTGATTTATTTTATTGTTGGATCAAAACTGACATGGCCCTAATTTGATTGGATGTTGTGCAACGTCACAAATTGATGCAAACCAGGGGTGTACAAACTCAATCACAAAGGGGGCCAAAATACACCCTGTGTCACGGGTAAACCAGGATAAACATTTATTGAACACACTAAAACTAATTTTTTAAAACTGTAACTTTTTAACATAATAATGAACACTAAAAAAGCAGGAATATTATTCCAGAATAAATCAACTTAAATCTTAAATAACTTTAAATATTTTACTGTCCATAAAATTCTGAAGTCATCAAATTCATGACTCTAGTCCAGGGGTCTCCAACCTTTTCTGCTCACTGAGCTACTTTTACATACTAAAACAGCCAGAGAGCTACTCATGTTTGAAAACTTTTATTCACACTTCCAAGTTTCACACTTAACGATTGGAAACAGTAAAGTTAGAACAAAAACATGTTGTGTTGAAAACATTCTTAACTTTCACATGATTTTGTTAGTGAGAAGCCTGGCACTGCATAGATTCTACCAGAATAGTAAGCAGGAGTGTATCCACTGAGTTTTACGCTGATGGAGTCATTTAAGTGTTCATTTGTCAGTCTGGTTCTGAACTTTGAATTGATGACATTCATGTCAGAAAAGGCAGATTCACAGAGGTATGTCAGCCCAAATAGTGCTGCCATTTTCAGATCAACCTGGTGGAGATTTGCATGATTTTCTGGCTCCACTAAACTCCAGAAATGCTCAGAATGTTGCCAGGATTTTAGCTGAACATGGATATTCAGGATCCATCTCCACAGGATCAACAGAGAACAGATCAGCATCTGTCCTGACAACTCACTGATGTCCACGTCCAGAAAAGCTTCTCACAATAAATGTCACACAAGAATCTGTTTGAAAACTCTTTTACCAGCTTGGACAGATATCACAATATTTTTGAACATTAAGGAGCTTTTCTGCCTTCCAGAATCTTTGCAACTGAGGAGAAGGGTTGAAATATTTTGTTTTTTATTTGCTTTTTTTTTATATGCATTTCATATTCATCATTTGATTAATTAATACTTATGGAAATTAAAAAATATAAATAACTGATTAGAAGTTATAATAATTTGTGTAAAGAAATAAAAATATAAAAGTTAATTAGAGCAAAGCAATGGTGGGATTTTTAAAATTTGCCTCTTCCTACTTCCTCCCAAGCAATTAAATAAACTCCTTTTGACAAACTCAATATGTTTTTGTCTCGTGTCATAATCTCTATGCATTAGAGTTAAGGTGTCTATTTATGATAAAGAGTAACAACTAAATTATTTATAAGTGTATGTGTGTATTTTCCAATAAAAGTCACCACTATGTATCCTAAGTTTCATGTATTTGTGGATAGATGTACATTTCTGCTGTTTTTTTTTTTTTTTTGTTTTGATTGCTTGAAATAGACCAGCTCCATATCCAAATCCAACCATTGGGAGAAACATAGAATGTGGTCTCACCACCTGCAAAAATAAGGCAGAGAAAAAGAGATGAAGGACTGTCTCCTCGTCCTCAGCTGCAGTCAGTGATAAAGAAGAACAGCAGAAAGAGCAGCAGCTTTCTTTTCATCTTCTCCATTTGGAGCTTCTGCTGCTCTGATTGGCTGACTGTTGACCTGAAGTCTGTCATCATTATCCTTAGAGCTTCACTGAGAAGCTGCAGCTTCACAGGAAACTCTTGGACTAACTCTAGGACAAAAAATCTGGAAGCAGCTGGACTGAATCC